>ML823191.1:0-11415 GCA_009831015.1 Picea engelmannii
GTTGTAGATGAGGATGTCATCCAGATACACCACTACAAAATTATTGGTGAAAGGTCGTAGGATATCGTCCATAATCCTCATAAAAGTTGTTGTATCATTTGTCAAACCAAAGGGCATGAGCAGCCATTCAAAAAGATCTTCCTCTGACTTGAAGACGGTCTTCTATACATCTGTCTGTTCTATTGGGACCTGGTGGTAGCCAGACTTCAGATCAATCTTACTGAAGTATTTGGCCCCCATGAGTTGATCAAGGAGGTTTTCGATTTGGGGAATCAAGTACTGGTTTCGGATTGTGATTTTATTCAGGGCTTGGTAATCAATGCAGAGTCACCAGGTCCCATCTTTCTTCTGCACCAACACGATTGAGCTCCCACAAGGCGATGAGTTGGGACGTATGTGCCCCTTATGGAGTAGTTCTTGGATCTACCTCTTGATCTCCTCTTTTTCTAACAGAGAGCGGTGGTAGACTGACCCATTGGGTAGCGATGCACCTGGGCTTAGATCGATGGGATGCTTGACCTAGCAGTGCAGAGGTACCCTAGTAGGAGAGGAGAAGATATCTGAGTATTCTTCCACAACCTTATCCACTTGCTTTTGTTGTGTGGAGAGATCGGTCTTGAAGGTCCCAGATGTGGCTGCGATCTTTCGCTCAATATGAGAGCCAATCATGAAGAAGACAAATTTCCTAGTCTAAGAGATGACCTTCCTGCATTGCTTGGCAGAGATCAAGGAAATAACACTAGAAGGGACTGCCTCAGCTATCCTGTATAATTTCTTGTTCAAAGTAATAATAATAGTACGAGGCCTAGACTCATATACAATGTGACGTTTCCATAAATAAGGTTGGCCCAAAAGAACATTACAAACTTCGAGAGGAGCAACATCACACCAGCTACAACGTTGTCGGCAGGGCCAACCGCTTGACAACCTCTGATGAGATGAGGTTTTTCTCGCTGCCAATATCAACGATGAAGTGCATCAGGTGCTTTTTACCCACATCTGTGAATGGAAAAGGCACTCGCCTTCTTCTGGCTCGTTTGGTTCACCATGTTGGAGCTTGGTGGTAGCAACAGTGGCATTGGGTTCCACATCAATGATTCATCTTCCCCTTTCTGGTTCTGACTCAGAGTTAGAACCCACATTTGATTATGAGACTTTCACTTTGGCCACTAGCGACTGCTTTGAACGCACATCAACAATGTTATGCCAAGGGCTCTTATGGAAGTCACACCACTTCCTGGTATCTTTCTTTGTCTTTCTGGTGTCCTTCTTTGCTGGCGTCTTGGACTGGTTGTCCTGATATTGTCCATCTTTTCTCTATCCTTTGTTCTATGGGTTGGTGCTGCCCCTTCCTAGATTTTGTTATGAGGGGTTCCCTGACCCAAATTACGGCATCTTTTGTTTGAGCTCTTGCTCGATTTTAACGGCATATCGTTAGGCCAGGCCCAAGGACGAGATGTTCATAAATTACATTTTGGTCTGAATGTATCTATGTAGAGCACCACGATACTTGAGCACCAGATGCCACTCTGAATTTTTGATACCCAGCTTGGTGCGCAATGTATGGAAGATATTTGTGAACTCTGGCACTGCTTGGTCTCTTTCTTTCCGCAATGTGGTCCATTTGGTATACAAGTCATCGTAACTTCTGATAGGGTAGTATTGTTCCTTAATAGAATCCATGAAGGATTCCCAGGTGGCCGCGACTGTAAATAATGAGGTTTCCTTTGTTTCCTTTTTCTCAGAGAAAGTTTCCCACCAATCTTTGACATGGGGAACAGATTTGAGGAGTGCAAAAGTAATCTTTTATCTATTCGAAAAGTTATGGACATAAAAATACCCTTCTAGTAGATTCAACCACTTGTCTACAACATCTGCGTCTATCTGACCTTCAAATATAGGAATATTGAAGTTGATTTGTACCTTGAAGGGTGGCGACACCTCCGCTCGAGGAAGATGTGTCGCCTGTTGGTAGTCGCCGAAGGATTTGAGCGAAACTATCCATCATCTCGTTCCTTTGTTGCATGAGGGCTTCCTCAAGCAACATTTTGAAAGGATCTCCTATCCCGTCATATTTATTTTCTCCTGCCATGAGAGGTCGCTTGGGTGTGGGAGAGATTTTGTCCTCAAGAGAAATAAGCTCGAAACCCAATTCTTTGTACCCTGACCTCGTTGGGGACATGCATTAAGACGACAAGGAGCAGACTGCTCTGATACCACTGATCCAGATTTTATGAGTAGAATGAAATGAATACAGATTATTAAAATATTCTTAATATAGAATAACACAGATACAATAAAACTGGTTTTTTATTCAATAACGAAATAAGTTGAAACTGTAAAATGCAGCGGAAAACAAGCTTGCTGGAATGGTGGCGGCTCGTCTCTGAGAAGAGATGTGACGACTGCGCTCATTCGCAAGAAGATGATTACAATGAGGCTCTGAAGGCCTTTTTACAATAAACAGGAATGTCAAAAACCCTATACATCCAAAAACCTAACCCTAGGAGATGAAGCGCCAAAAGTCATGTGGGCCCTGTTTGGGTAAGTCAGTACATCAACTTCCTGGGGTCGTAACTTTTGCATACGATCCCTGTTTTAGGCGCATGATATCCCTTTGGAAAGGTATCGTCGAGGAGATTCATTTTGGGGGTTCAATCATGCCTTTGGCTATCATTGAGAAGCTCGATCCCGAAAAACCTTCATTTAGGCCCTCAAAATGGCCCCGGAAGTTAAAACTGCTAAAAATAGTAAATTACGAAAATTGCAAGAAAATTGTTTTGAGCAAATTGGAAAAGGTGGGTGGCCACTGATATCCACCTAGATCAAAACTACCCATGGATCTTCAAAATATGATGTTTTGAATGAGCATTGCGTAATCGTGGAGTCAACAACAATGGACGAAATCACATATATGAGAATAAAATCAATGTATTAAATGGGTGGAGCTAGATTAAAAGTTCCCATCAAAGCGTCGTACATCACAACATGCACATATTTAAATGCCCTTATTGAATTTTCAACCAATGGAACATTTGATCCTGTAGAGGAAGCTAAATTGGGTTTACAATAAGACAACTGATCAATCATTCCAATATTTCCCTAATTGTAGAATCAAATGATTATAAATACCGAAAGACTGAAGATTCCACAATGGTCTTTGCATATGCCCAATTTTGTCCTCGGAGGAGATTGTAACTAGTGGAGCATCAACAACCTCAAATTCAATAGTGACTATTTTATCCCCTAGTTCAACCAATAATGAAGGGATAATCCCATGAGGTTTGAAAGCATGCCCATTAAATGTTTTTAACATGGTTGGTGAAATCACAATCACGAGAGCCCAGAGATCTCCAACATGAGAAAGACATCACACATGTAGAGGCTCCTTCATCCACTACAGTTCAAAAAATATTTGTTCCGAGAGATGAGACATGAATCTAAAATGCATTGTAATGGGGAATTCATGGTTTGTATTTGCTTAGATAAAATTCCATTCACTGAGAATCAAAGGGATCGAAGGTGCCAATGTTCATTAATAATTCCTTTCAATGTGCAGGGTAGCTTTGGAGAACTTCCTTGGTTGACATGGCACATGGATCTTGGGCTAGATATTCAACAATGTTATAGTTTTGAGTGGCTAGGGCATTAGGGTTATGTAATAGCCTCCTTAGTATGCCTTTGATAAGGAAAGAAATCATATCAACTATTGATTTATATATAGGGAGGTTCAAGTCGTTTTGATGTAGACGCTTATTATCCCTTGGCTCCTGATTCAGGGGCATCGTAACTATGAGCCTTGGTCTGGACATGAACATCTTATTCACACATGTAAACATTTCCACTCGATGGGTTTCCCCCTTGTGGAGGTGCAGGGTTATTGGGAACACCAACAACCATCTATTGGCCTTAGGGAGGAAAAGGATTGGTAAGAATACTAGGTTGTTGTTGGGCATCCCATTGTGCCAACAAGTATTGGGCATCACCCATATTAAGGAACTAATTAGTTATATGGTCCTCCTTACAAAGCTTGCAATGAAACTTGACCTTGTACTTATCTTTCTTACCCCCACCAACATTATTATTAGAAGTATTTGTCCAAGGTCCTTATTTGTAATTTTTATTTTCCTTTTTGTATTTCCCTCGAGTTGTTGGTTTCCCATCGAATCAAAAGCCTAAATTGAAAGGATATGAAAGAATTATGTGGGACTCGACACATTAATAGTGCTTTGCATAACTATAGGCAAATTCAATTATAAGTACATATATCCCATTTGGCTCAACACCTAGTTAGTTGTGGCATTGTCAATTTAAATTATCACACCATCAACATGTGGTTTATGCTTCATTTTGGTATGATCATTTTGACTTGCGCTGCAATGGGAAAATTATCATATAGAACTCAAGATTGAGAGTAAATCAAATCAAGTTGTTGGGCTCTTATAATTGCTTGTTCTTCGATATTAACCCTTGATAAGACCACATCCTTGGCAATACAAGGTAACAAATATTTTATAAATCAATCCACTAAAACCTATCTGGGATATTAGTCTTGATCATTTGACGTCTCCTTCTCCATTCATGGATGTTGTTGGAGATATGAGTGAAGGTGTCATGTTGAAATGACATCAACAAATTTGTTCCTATCTCACAATGGACTGGTAGTTGGAAATGGTTAGGGAAAGTCATTGCCAAGGTTTTGAAATCGTGATACAATGCACATGGAAGCTTGATATACCAGTCCATAGTCATTCATGTTAGGTTGTGATGGAAGAGTCAAATTCTAATGTTGTCATCCATTAAAAAATTCGACGAGCCACAAATATGGAAAGTCATAACATGATACTAGGATCTTCTCTAGTTTTTCCTTCAAAATTAGAAATGTATGAAGGTAATTTGGTAGGTATCAGAGACAAGTTGGGATTATGCAACATCGGGTCATTGGTTAGCTTCATTAAATCAGGAAAACAAACTCAACATTTCCAAAAACAACAATTTGTCTTGGGCAAAATAATTCCAATTGTTGGGAACTTGTCCCATCATCTTATTACCCCTCATAAAATTATTTCCTAGAATGTTTTCACCACCATGCATGAAAGGTGGATTCATTTGAAATCCAGTGTTTTGTTGAAAGATTCTAGTTGTAGGAAGGTTTTGCAGTAAAGCTCCATTTAATATATTTCCGATACTTAGAAAATATGCATTCCCCATTAGTATACCAAAAGATGGAACAAAGCCACTTCCTACAGATGGTATGGATGCAAGGATGTGTCCCCCTCCAAATGGAAATGAAGGGAAGGGGGCAGATGAACTCCCTACAAACATATTGAAATTAGGAAAATCAAGCAACACACCGGTATTGAAAGGTGGCATCCCATAAGAGAAAGGATCTCCACTCCGAGGAGCAGAGGCTAGAGTCCCTATTCCATTATTGGGAGTTACTATGGGAGTAGTGGTACCCCTGGTAGAAATCCCAGGGATATGGGGATTAATACATGTGATAGAGATGTCTGATATAGGGGATTAATATTCCTACTAGTGACACCATATATAGGGATGGTGGTGCCCCCAGTGTATGAAGTACTACCATAATTATTCATCACAAACCATTGGTGTAGAGAATTTGGATTTGGAACTGGATCTTTGTGTGTAAAATCACAAATGTGTAAAAAAAATGGGGCCATATAGGTTAGTAAGGGGAAGGTTAAATTTTACCACATATATATCAGGGATGTCTTTGGTTTTGAGTGGTCATAATTTATCTCGCATGGGAGAGAATGGAGCCCTTGTAGATCTAAGACCAATGGAGTGGTTGATTAGATACTTTGAACTAAAGGAATCAACAAAAGAAAAAATTCAATTACAACCTAAGGTTGTCTACTCACTAATCACCAAACATTCAACGAAAAAAATTCCTAAGAAGGAAACAATAAGGAAACTACTCTCCCAAAGATCAATCTAGGGCGGTTGGGACCTGAAACTAAATCAATGAAGAGCCGATTAGAAATCCTTCTAGAACATGGCTTGGGATTATTAAGGCCCAAGTCCAACTAACAAAGTGCAAGAGGCAATTATGGTAAATTTCACATTATAATCACCCAAGGTGCAAGTACCCTTATGAAGATAGGCACCTTCTAAGGGAGATGAAATGAATGTTAAGCATCTATCTCGTGTATCACGAGCACTTCCCACTTATAGTTTACAAGGAAAAAACCTAAAGAAAGGCTACTAAGCTTACCACTTCATAGATTGAAGTTGGGTGGAATAGTCTTGGGTCAAGTTTTTGCATATGGGAAAGGAATGTAGGACTTGATCCTAGTCTTGGAACTTTAGAGAAATGGTGTCACCCCGAGGAATTTCCACTTATGCTAAACCTCCCCTACATGCATAACCCATTGAATAAGCAAGAGGGGACAATATTAGTACTTTCTCATCTTTAACCTCATGCTTGATGTATGTGCTAGGTGTGCTTTCCCAACAAACATGTTTTTCTACTAATGGATTTTCACTCCATAGCAGTTCTAGTTTCATTTTGCATCCTTGGAGAGTTTACTCTCCAACCTACACCAAGGCTCTATACCTAGACTATATGGGTTTGTTATAAATAAAATTCTAGTTTCTTTTAAATGTTAATAATTTGTTTTTAGGTCTGTAGTTTACTCAAAGGAAACGAGGGTGAAACTTGTGGTGTTTTAAAGACACAAAGAATGTTGGAAATCATAAAGATATTGATAAATTTTTACACTTATGCTAATCATTCTATACAACTAGGCATTCTTTCCATAAATTTAAAACAATGAATAACTAAAGAAATATAATCTAATCAATCCAACAAAATGCAATTTTTCCTTTTTCTTTTTCAAATTGAGGTGATTCAATTCAATGAATTGAAGACAACGCAAAGAAAATGCCACTAAATTTTTCCTTAAAAAGAAAGAAATTTGTTTTCTTTTATCTTTAAAAAAAAGACTAAATGATAATGACAAGCATTGAGGTGAAGTTTAACTCCTTCTTACATATCAAACACCCCTAAACTTGTAGAAAAACATGCTGCAAAGCCAAAACCTAAGAAAAACTACAAGATTTTCTTTCATGAGAAGTATACGCTCTTTCCCTAAAGGGAAGAAGTGTGGCATGTGCTTTTCTTTAAGGAAACACATGCATATATGCACTTTTACATAAGGAAATGCACTTATGTATGTCTTTGTCTCTAAAGCATGTGCTTATGAGGCCCTGGATATGTAAAAAAATGTAGGGAAATCTTGAAAATTCCTAATTTTTTGTTCTACAACAAACAAAACAAGGAACAAAATACAACTAACTAACTGATTTCGATTCTAAGAATAGAAAATAGAGAGATGAAACCCTAAAAAGGAAGAACTAATGTAGTTTATCATGAGTGGAGTCTCTAATTTTATGATAGGGAATTCTCTAAGGCAGACCAAACAAAATATATTACAGTTGACTTTCTAGATCCATCATGTATGTATGTGCAAACAAGAATGTGTGAATAATAATACTTGTGGCTAGGTGGCTAGCCCCTTTGTTGTATTTCAGAAGTAGCCCCAAGAGAGTGACAAACACTCCAAATGCTCCAATCCTCTCTCAAATCTGCACATAATGAGAGACACAACCTTCCTTGAATAATTAGATATAGAAATCAAGAATGATAAGCACATGACTAAATAAATAACCACTTATAACTAACTAATCTTAATTATTATCAAGTAACCAATTCCTACCTAAATCATGTAATCAACAATACTAAATAAAATGAATAACATATTGATTTGCATGGAGGAGAAGTGAGATATTTGTATTAAAATCAAAATGTAATAGCAATCTAATACCTGAATTTGTCATCGACCCCCTCGTCACCAGATCCTGGGTTCCTCCTTGACTAGACCACTTATATATTTAAACTCCGTTTAATTTTTTTTTACTATGTATGGAAGGAAAAATCAACCATGAATTAAATCCCAAATCCAAGCAAGAGTGTCAAACTCATAAACAAGGGTTTATGTAGAAGGGAATCATCATAAAAATTTAAGACTAAATTCTCAATGTAGTGCTCTAGCATAAGGATAATAAAATGGTCAAATACACCTTCTCTAACATATGAACCTCATTTATACTCTTAATATTTGGTTAAGTTCATTCACAATGGAAATTAGGGTTGTACATGTGTACAAAACTTGTAATTCCCACTCATGAGTGCACAATTAAAGCACAATTATTATTCTTTGCAATGTTTGGAATGCATACACGCCTTCATTAAGGGAAAGCATGCATAAAAAGTAAAAATATTTTTTGAACAAATTTGAGTGGAGAAAAAATAATCAAATGGAAATGTGTTGGCCAAAAGGGTCATTAATGGTAAATGATGACCAAATAATGCTATAACACTATTAGACATACTTTCACTACCTTAGGCACCATTGTGCTTGCACATGTATTTAGATAGACTCCACATTTATTTTTCAAATGTATTCAGATGTAGCTCCTCTTGCCATGATCCAATATTGTACCTTTCTTTAACAATTTCATAAGCATGAGAATGCCCACCTCTTTTTGTAAAGAGATTGTGTATATGCATATCACCTCGCTCTTGTTTATTTTGCAGGCGATCTTCATCATCTCTTCCTGGGTGACACCCCTCCTTGGAAGTCACTCTTTCTCTCTTTGTCTTATCTATTGCAATGTCTAGGTAAGAAATACATTCTCTTTTAACTATGCAAAATTCTACTAACCTTGAAAATTAGCGGGCAACTTTTATCACCCTAATTTTGCTTGCTTGCAACATTTAAGTGGTTGTACCCAAAAACATTGTCAATTTAAATAAAACCACATAATGCAGCCCATCACATGATTTTCATGGTTATTGGCACCCCAATAAGTAAATTAAAACCTTTTGTTGAGCATTTCTAGGGTCACGTGACATATCTCCCATTACTAGGACCAATCATACTGATAAATCTTGGATAGGCACATGACCTCTATGAATCTGGAAACTCAATTTCTCCACAACTTATAAATTACCAAGGACTTGTTGAAACAAAGTGGCAGGTAGGTAATACCATGTTGAACCTCCCATATAATGAATGTTTAGCTATTTTTCCTTCCTTGGACATCATCAAGCATGTGGGATCCCCTGACTAAACAAGGAGAATTCACATGGGAGCTAGTCCAAGATGGGGTTTCATTTATACCTATAGAAAGGAGCCATGGGGATGCATTAAGGAAGAGGAATAAAAAGAAAAATCATTTTTAAAGGAATGACATCGGATATTTAGGAATCCATCATCCCCACTCATCCATTTCTTATTTATTTTCCCTCTTAGTATTTGTTTACCCTTCAAAAGTGGTCATCCACAAGGGGACATGTTGCCCAAATACACTGGATATTGAGATTGAGTGTATACGGAGGTCAAATGACCCTCCCATGGAGAGTTTTTAACCCTATTTGCTACAAATTATTCTCCTCGAGTGGCATATTGCATTGTTGATTTTCCTTCCATTGGAGTGAAATAAAGTATTGCTTGCCCCCCCCCACCCCGAAAAAAAATAAAAAATAAAATAAAAAATAAAAAATAAAAAAAAATGTTATTTGTGTTGTTTAATTATTGAATTTACAATTTAATGTTATCATTGCTTTTGTATATGCTTGTGGTTTGAAGTAATTTCTTGTATGTTTGTCTCCTTCCCTTCATTTGTTTGGTCTTATATTTACAATCGGTTAAGAGTGTGTTTTTGTGCACCAATGCACCAAAACCCACACCAAATAGTCAGTCAATCTATAATTTCTCATAATATCAAATGGATCGTTGATTAATAATCCAAAAGAGGAATTTAACATAGAAACACCTAAGTATTTCTCATCAAAGAAAACATCCCTCTTGCAAACAACTTCTTGTTTTACTAGATTAAACAACATGTAGGCTTTCAACTCAACAAAGTAACCCACCATAATACAACCATGAGTCTTTACATCCAACTTCTTTCTCTTATCATCCAGAATGATATGCATCCAACATTCTAAGATGTCCCACTGATGGTTTCCTTCCACTTCATTTTTCTCAAGAGGAGTCATATCCCACACAACGTTGGTCAAAATCATGTTCAAAAAGTAGTTTGAATTGTAGACAAATGCTACCCAAAAATCTATTGGCATGCCTTTGACCTGAAGAAAACACCATGCTATTTTGATGAAGGTATGATTCTTCCTTATATCAACATCATTCTATTGAGTTGTGCAAGGTATAGATCTCTACCAAGAGATGCCATGTTGTAACAAGTAGTTTTCAAAGTTCTTGCTCACATATTCTCCATCATTGTTAGATATTAGACATTTCACAAATCAATTACATTGTTTTTTGGCTAATTTTCTAAATTCCTTGAACTTTTCAAAGACACATCCTTTTTCTTCGAGAAATATACACAATTGTACTTGGAAAAATCATCAATGAATGTAAAAATATACCTTGCAACCAGTAATGATCTTTGATTCATTGTATAAAAGTCAATGTGGATGAGTTCCATATGTTTATTTTCTCTCCAAGCCTTCCCTATCTCAAAGGTACCTTGGTGATGCTTTCCAATCACAATCTGTTACATGCACTATTAGGATGCACTACCCTAGATATTGCATTAACCTTATTAAACTTCATCAAATATTCCATACTTTGAAGTGATGTCTATGTCACTCATCCAAAATTATGCTTCAGTCATCTAAACTACCTATGAGTACAGTCAATATTAATCCAACTCAGGGAAATCACATAACTTATATAGTCTATCTTTAGGATCAATAATACTCTTAGCAACAACAAAAAATTCACTACTAATATCCTTCGCAAAAAACTTTGCCCGAGTTTAACCTTATTAACAATTTGAGTTAGTTGGGGCACATACAAAAAGCTGACACTCAACAATGATCATGCCATTATGAATTTCAATCCTATAAAAACAATCAACAATAAGTGCATAATCATCTACAACAAATATTTATTCTTATGTAGATTTACTTAAAGAAGAAAAGAGAGAAGCATCCTTAACCACATGGTGGGTACAACTAGAGTCAACTATCCACTTACTTTTAGAAGTGTGGACATGCAATGACTAAGAATGTATAGTTATCTCCCTTACCTTTTGATACTTGATATTGTAGGTTATTTGGTCAACTAATTGACACCTCGCCTTAAAGCTTATTAACCCTATCCTCAAGATCTTTGGTATTCTTTTAGTAAGTCTTCTTGACATGTCCACTTGGAGAGTGACTCCCATTTGAAGTCTCCAAACAATGTTGAAAACGGTTGCATGTGTATGGGGGTTTTAGACTAGATCTGGAAAATCGTAATCACCAATGTATATGAATATCCATGATGCAACAGTGAGTCGAAGTCAAGCATGGGAAAA
>ML823191.1:11515-27061 GCA_009831015.1 Picea engelmannii
GTGACTCCCATTTGAAGTCTCCAAACAATGTTGAAAACGGTTGCATGTGTATGGGGGTTTTAGACTAGATCTGGAAAATCGTAATCACCAATGTATATGAATATCCATGATGCAACAGTGAGTCGAAGTCAAGCATGGGAAAAATTATCAGGTTAGAGAGCAATAATGAAACTCCCTAATCGATTCGAGGTGACCCATTGATAAGATGAATGAGTACCAAGGTACCAAGGCCTCAAAACCAACCCTATACAAATGAAGTAAGGGGAGACAAATATAAAAGTAATTACTTCAATCCGCAAACATGTATGAAAGTAATGAAAGCATCAAACTATGAATTCAATGTTAAACCACATTCAAATAACATGTTTTTTTTTTTTGGGGGGGGGAGCAATACTTGATTTCATTCTAATGGAAGCTGAATAAACAATGCAATATATTACTTGAGGATAACACTCTATAGGATGTGGGATTCAATGGTCTCCATGGTAGAGTCATTTGACCTCCTTGTACACTCAATCTCAATATCTTATGTATTTGGGCAACATGTGTTTTAGGGCCCTGAGCCTTGTTTCATTATTAATATATTAGTTATATTTGTGTCAGCCTAGAGTGTAGGATACATCATGCCCAATTTATTTCCTATTCACAAAAAATGAGATTCATTTGAATTAACATATTATCTTGTGCATTGGATATATTTTGAAAGGAGGTTCCCCCGTTCGAAGAGGCTTCTTATTCATTCACTATTGATAATAAAGCCATATAATCTCTTATTCTTTCTATTTCTATGTTAATTTGGTCGTTGGGTACATAACATTTGGTTTTAGAGCATATGGTCCTTGGTTGGATCCTTCAAAACATATCATCCCACCTCTTTTGCTCTAATTCGCTTATAGGAATTTCTAGACAGTGATATTTTCAAAGTGATGAGGAGAGATATCGAAGTACTTGTGGTAAAAAATCTAGGTCCTAAAACTAGTCTCAAACATGTGTTCTTGGAAAAACAATTGGATCTAACTATTGTTGACCAACAAGAGTTGATCAAAATCTCGTGTATTCCTTCTTGTATAGTTCATTCTTAGATTTCCTTTGCACTTCGAAAATTTTAAGACCATCATAGGTTCCTAATACATTACATTACTACACCTAAGTTCTGCAACCCACATAAACATTACTTCATTTTCACGACCTCCATTATGCACTACTTACACTTAGAATTTCTCTTGAAAGTGGGCATCCATCCACGAGTGTGGAGCACCATCCCGATCACTCTGTCACTACGTTGTCCCGCTTGTCTATTGTTCTGCTTGTCCGTGGTCTCACTATCTCGTAATCCCAATCATTTCGTTACCCTGTCATCCCTTCATCCCATGATATCGATCATCCACCATCCTACTTACCCCATTTGTCCGCTCCTCCTACTCGTCCATCCTCCTGATCGTTCACCACCCCGTGACATTTTACACCCTGTCCCATGCACGTTTCCCAACATGCATTAAATTATTCTTTCCAAAAATTACTACCACTTGTATGATGTTAATACCATTATTAATAACAAGATTCTTGAGGCAACATGTTGTATATGTTAACACAAATTATCATTTAACATCCTTGAATTAAGAGCTCTTGAACGTCTTAAAACAAACAAGTGTTTTTCAATAATAGCGATTTGAAGAACTATTGCTTAGTCTGTCACCTTGGCTAAATATGTCAGCTTGAATAAAAGAACAGTTTTGCGAAGACACCATGAATCTTTCGAGACGAGAATATCAGAGATTCCAGTTGTCACAGGCTTACTGGTACTATTCCACATTACCACCCCCAAAGAAGAATTTGAATAAGATTTGGACATCTGGAATCACATCAGCATGGTGTGTGCCATAGGTATACGACTTAAAGGAATTAATTTTATGGTGTGTTGATAAGTTTGATAAGGAAAAGAGAATTATTCACTTGCAAGGAGAAATCACCCATTTCTTTAGTTACCCCCAATTTTTGAAAGAATATTCAGAATCCCTAAACCAACCATGGTTTTCAAGAGTGTTGAAGTTGAGGATTTCCTTAAGACAAAAAAAAGAGGATTTGACCTTTTAGAGGACTACCTCGAAGATTGAACAATTTTTCTTGAAGACCTCTCCAATATTTAGGTATGTTCACTAAATAACCCGTACAAAGAAATAACATGGTTATTCGCCAAAATAACTGAACAAGAGTCCACAACTATTGTTCCCTAGATTGCTATATATATATATATATATATATATATATATATATATATATATATATATTGTATTTTTCAATTCATGAGAGCTCCATTTTCGCTTGGTCAAGGATTATTTCGAGTGAGTTATCCTTTCAGCTTGGAAAATTTTGCAAAAGTAAAAGGTTCTACATGTCCTCTTATTTGATTTTTGTTGTGACTTACTGTCACGTGCCCAAGGGCCTACTCTTGGGCAAGAAGGTTAGCTGTAAAATTGACCATGTAGAAATGTGGTACCCTACATTGTGGAAGCAAAAAGTTGCATACAATTTCTACGAGGTACACAATGCTTTTATCTCTTCTTTCAAAAGGTTAATTTTTTGACCCAATACATCAAGGTTATCATTGGAGGTTGCATCTTTCTTAGCCGAAAAAGGAAGCTTCGAAGCTATGGATAATTTTAGTATCATCGAAATTTATTGCTCACATGAAAAACCTTCATTTCTACCCTACTATGTTTCTGATAGATTGTTCATAGTTGAAGCATGTAAATAGTACAAGTTTTGGGCTCACTTTTTTAATGAAAAAAATAAAAAAGCAATTTATCCCCTCACCATGGAAGATTGGGGGAATTACTATGAAAAGTATTGCCCATTTAGATGAAACTTCAACTCATTTTGATTTATTTAACCTCGGGAAAGCTAATGAGATCAAGGGTTATGACCCTAATCAAATATTCATGACATCAGTGGGATACAACATGGTGTTTGCCAAGACATTTTTATTTGGAGAAGAAGAAGGTAACAGTCAAAATCCTCAAGGGTTATCTGTTGAAAAATTGTAAGATGATATTGAGATAGTGGTAAGTACCAATGACCATCACATACAACAAGGACAGGTGACAAATGAAAGAAGTTCTCAGTCCCTGAACATTTCCCCAAAAATTGGGTCAACCAAAGGAAAACCCCAAAATTCAATCCAAGAACAGAATAAGTCTTCAATCAATAAATCTAATGATGGACGAGACCAAAACCCTTCGAAGGGAAAATTTGAAAAGTCACGTACACTTCCAGTTGCCAGTAAAATTAAAAGAGATACAAATAAAGAGAGGGGAGATGAAGATGTACTTGAGAACAAAATTGGTCTAGAAGATATGGAACTTGACATGAATGTTGAAGAGATATAAGTTGCAGGTGAAGAATAAAGACTACAAGAGAGCATAATAGTCGCAAGAGAATTGGCTACCCAAGAGCCGATCATATTTGAAGAAGAGTCCCTTACCCTGCATCATGTTGTATTCAATGTAAACTCAAGAAAATTAAGTATTGACAAAAGTAAATTCAAAGAATAAGAAAATTCAGGAAAAGTGGAATTCGAAACTCGATTTTCAAGGGGTTTCACCTTCTAAAGTTATGGAATTCCACGAGGCCATAGGAGAAGCCTTGAAATCTCCAATTGGAGATATAGGAAATGAAAATTCAATTCTAAAAGAAAGAGTAAGAGATTTATAAAGCACATTGATGCCCCCACCTTTGTTTGCCAGTCCTATCCCCACTATACAACCAACAAAGACTATGGAAGATAGACCAGAATCGAGCTCGAGATTGAAAGGAACATCAAGTTTGTTAGATGTTATTAGGAAATATGTTGGTGACAACATCCATAAGATAATATCTTTTATTCTTGAAACTTGGGAGATGGAAACCAACTTCATCTCTTTGGGTTCGAGGATGGCACATTTTAGGTGGTATATTAAAGCAAACTTGGAAAATGATGAAGAATTCTATAAAGGAGTTATCTCTACTTTCAGGACATCGATTTGAAGCCTTAGTGAATTTCAACAAAAGGAAGAGGATTTGCCTTCAACAATCTGTTTAAAGCAATTAAAGGCATGTTGGCTCAAGAGAATTAAATGTTTAAAAGAATTTTAGCGGGATGTGATGTCATTAGTTCAAAAAAGTCTGAATTGTTTTTTTAGTTACTTGAGTTAAAATTAGTTTAGTTGACTGAGGATGTGGAGGACCCACATTTAATCATGAACTCAATACTTCTATCCAAATAAAAAATGGAAGAAAATTTGAACTCCCTAAAAATTTCATCAACATAAAAGTTTAATAGCCTGCCTGAATACTCGAAGATAGAAGTAGGGGGTTGGCTTGTCCATTATGTGAACAAGAATGATAATATCGAAGATACCCTCCACCAACTCACAATGGATTTTAAAGATCTTGAAAATGAATTATTTGATATCAAAATTAGACAAGAGATAACGATTGCACCCATGAGAGAATTTATTGAAAATTGATTAAAAAATGCTTTAATCAAGCTAATTGAATCTGATCAGGAGAAAACAGTTACAAATGGGTAGGTAGTTCCAAATAAAGAAAAGAAAATATAAAATACATTCTAGCTAACAAATGCGATATTGAGAGAATCCATCACTGTAAGCCAAGTGGTCATTTTCATAATTTCCCATCTTCTTTACTTCTCATTTAGAGATCATCTAACTCTTGTATTTTCATTTAATGAAAACTCATAGTCGATTTCTAATTGTTTCTCTCTTCTCTTCCAGGTCCAAGTCTTTCTTTTAAAGGTCCACGAGAGCCCAATCCCAATCCATTTGGACAAACTCCTTTTACTTTATTGAACAGTTTTCATTGTAAAACCATACAATTATTTTTTTGAGTTCCCCGGAGAACTATTTCGGGGCATAGCTTTAATGATTTCTCAGACTTTCAGATTTTTTAGTATGATATTTTTGGAGTGTGCTCATCATAATCTTTTTCAGTTTTAAATGCAATGCTCATATAAAGTTCTTTGTATTGTGGCCCTATGTTTTTTCTATCTTATGATATGACCAATCTTGTTTATATTGTGATGGATGTGAGAAACATATTAATCGTATCTGTTATTGCCTTTATTTATGTATAATATTGTAAAGATATTGTATCTCTTTGTAAATATATTGGACAAGTTCCCGGTCCCTTTCGAAGGAATTTTTCTTTTGTGATTATACTCTTCTTTTTTTTAAACTGCATTTTCATAATTTTAGTAACATAATTACATAGGATCACCACATTCAAAAATGTAGGGGGATTTACCCTCATGATGTTGTTGTTGAAATATTGAACAATTTCAATAATCAACATTTATGGCGACCATAATGGGGAGGGAAAAAATTTAGTTTCATGGACCAGACATCCAATGACTCAACCAGAACCAAATCAACCTTAGTTACAAGTTGGACTTAGAAACCAAGGAAGTATTCTACATCAATTGTATGATTTAGCAATAACAACAACAAAAACTCGAGAATAACCTGAAAGATCCTAGGAAACTCTTGCTTGTGAGGAAGAAAGAGAAATAACCCTAAGACAAAGAAGACAATTGTGAATCCAAGAAAAACTAGAACCTTATAAAGGTCCATTAACAAAAAGTAAAAGTAAGAAACTTATGCTTCACGAAGTTGGCCAAGTTTCAAAATCAGAAACAAGTGAAGTACTAATCATGGGTGATCAAAAAGAAAGAAATGAGGTTCCTAATGAAGAAAGAGAAAGAAATGATAGACAAATAAATCCAAGAAGAAGGCCTAGGTCCAAACCACTTAATTTACATGGAGAAAAACACACATTTCCAACCTTTCCTCAAGTAGTTTTACCTATCTTTTTAGGTGACAGAATCATGGATCCAAAAAGACATATGGAGCAATTTCTAAGTGTCTGTGATATTAATTTGATTAAACATGATGATGTGATGGTCATAGTCTTTTTGAAAACCTTGATAAGTCCATCTTATGAATGGTATCTTTCTCTCCCAGCTCAATCAATTGGCTCATTTGATGATTTATAAAGTATGTTCATGACTATGTATGCACCTCATATTGTATATCATTCCCTTCTTACTCAGTTTACCCAAATTCATTTGAAAAAGGGAGAAAATATCAAGGATTTCAATTTGTAATTATTCAAGACTTTGAATCAAATCCCAGAATCACAACACCCAAATGATTCAGTGATATTCATATTTTAGAATAATGTCATGCCTTCCAATGTGAATTGTGCAATCAGAGCTTCACAAATAAGTGATCTACATGCAACGATCCAGAAGGAAACATAAATGGAATAATTCATGTTAGAGACCAATATTGATCCCAAGATCATTCTCGGAAAAGTACAAAGACAAATTATTGGTCTATCCATATCACCTCAAGGACCATCTACTTCAAAAAATATGTTGAGAATCGAGCAATTGGGGGAGGAATTATCCAAGGGGTTACCCCTATTGTTAGAAATGACCCTGGACTTGCCCAAGAAACAGGACAAAAAATAAAGATGGCTCATATGAGAAGAACAATTAGACAAATGCAAAACAAAATTACTATACTCAAAAGAGGTGAGAACCTTGTTCCACCAAATCCAAACATAAAAGTTCCATTACCTAATCAAAGAATAAGAAATGATAGAATTGAAGAACATAGACCAAGGGAACCTAGAGTTCCAAATCCTAATGTTGTTTTGCTAGAAGAAATTGTAGAAGAAGAAAATTTTGAAAATTTTGATCAAGGAATATAAGTTAACCAAGACAAAGTGTTAGAATCAGTACAAATGGATGAAGGTACGTCATCTTTTTATATTTTTTATGAACAAGAATATTTTCCAGACCAGAGCACAAGTGAGTAAATTCAAGAAACAACAAAAGCTAATACTTTAGAAACAACAAGACAACAACCAATTGTTAGTTAAATGAAGACTCCACTACAAATGAATTATAACATGGTTGATGAGCTAGCCAACCTGAGAATTACCTTACCATTCATGGAGGTTGTCAAGACACTGCAACAAAGAGAAAATATTTCAAAGATACTAGATGATAGCAATTCAAGAATAGAAGCTATTGTAATTAATAGAAAGCAACAACAAAATGTTTCATCAGTAAGGTTGAGGGGTAAAGTCCCACCATTTTACATATCCATAGAAAATCATGATTTCACATTACACAATTATCTAGTGGATAATGGAGCCACTAACAACATCATGCCACTATCAGTGATGGAAGCTCTTGAAATGGAATGCACAAAACACTATGAAACTAGAGAAAGCATGCATGCTATTGATTCAAGAAAAGTCCCAGCCTATGGCAAAATAAAAGATTTATGTGCTTGGATAAGTGCAGTCCCTCATACTACAACAATTTTTACTATCATAGTTGTGGATTTGCCACCAAGATATGGTGTTGTACTGGGAAGAGATTGGTGCTCATTAATTGGAGGATATACTATGAATGATGGAAGTTGCATGAAGCTTCCAAATAAAGATGGTATTATGATAAGATTTCCTAGAGAGAATAGAAATCATATATCATTTAAGAAAAATAAAAATGAAGTAATGCAAAATTATGTCGATGTTGGAATTGGAAATTATGTTGTTTTTAGTACATAACAAATAAACCCTCTTAAGCAAGAAGAAGAAAATCATTTCCAAGGTTTTGGGAAAAAGTAATTTGATGGCGCTTGTTCTAAGTTTGGAAATGGAGCTGGTATCGTTTTTAAAAGTCCTCAATATGGTACCTATCCACATGCTATCAGATTCAAATTTCCATGTACCAACAATGAAGATGAAAATGAAGCATTGATCCAAGGAATGATTCTTGCTCTTCAAATGAGAGTAGAAAAGGTGGTGGTAATTGGTGACTCTGGATTGGTTATCAATCATATCAAGAAGAAATAAAGAATCAAGAAAGAAAAAAAGAAACAATATGCAAGGAGCATATGTGGATTTGTGGATTCTTTTAATTCTTTCAATATCTCTTCTATTCTTCGAGAAAAGAACCAAAAAGTTGATTCATTTGTAGTAGTTGCATCTCTTTTCAATATAGATGATTCTCAGAATCAAAGTACTTTTCATGTCAAAGCAATCTTTTGACCTTCAATGCTTGATAATCAAGAATATTTGCAAGTTTTTGAAAATGATGAATATATTGCAAACTTCCTCACAAATCATGACCCAGTGTTATTAGACAATTCATAAGATAGTCAAGATTCTCTCAAAGAACTTGGTGATCAGAGTGTTGCACTTTTCCTAAGAATTATGTCAGTTTGGAATCTCTTTTTACAAGAGATGACCAAACACAGATCTCAGATCCAAAAGAAGAACCATATATTAGGAAGGTTCAAGAGACACAAAAAATCAACATTAGTACTCTTGATTCTCCAAAGTGAATAAATCTTGGTAACAACTGCACCATTGAAGAAATATATCAATATACTTCACTATTCAACGAATTTAAGGACATTTTTGCTTAGAGTTATGATGATTTAAATAAGCATGACAAGTATATTTTCCAGCATGTTATACCACTCAAAGAGGGATCAAAGCCTTTTAAGCAAAAGTTAAGAATGACAAACCCCAAATTGAAGCCCTTGGTAAAAATGGAATTGGAAAAATTGAATAAGTCTAGTATAATTTTTCCAATCAGACATTTAGAATTCCTTTCAAATCCTGTGGTGGTTAGAAAAAAGAATGGAGAAATC
Source organism: Picea engelmannii (assembly GCA_009831015.1). Classification (NCBI taxonomy): domain Eukaryota; kingdom Viridiplantae; phylum Streptophyta; class Pinopsida; order Pinales; family Pinaceae; genus Picea; species Picea engelmannii. The sequence goes on from ML823191.1 coordinate 20,245, forward strand.
CGTCTTTGTGTTGATTTCGGAGATCTCAATGGATCAAGTATTAAAGATAACTACTCACTCCCTAACATGGAGATGTTATTGCAACATGTCATTGGTTTTGCTTTGATGTCTATGTTGGATGGTTTCTCTGGATATAACCAAGTACTTTTTGTTAAAGAGGATAGATCCAAAACTTCTTTTGTGATGCCATGAGGAACTTATGCTTATATTTGCATGCCTTTTGGGTTAAAAAATGTTGGTGCAACTTTTCAAAGGGAAATGGACATGCTTTTAAAGATTTAATTGGAAAATTGATGGCATACTACCAAGATGATCTGACTATTCATTCAAAATTAAGGGAATGGCATATCAACCATCTTAGACAAGTTTTTGAACATTGTAGAATGTATGGCATATCCTTAAATCCTAAAAAATGTTTATTTGCAATACAATAAGGAAAATTGTTGGGTCACATAGTGAGCAAAAAATTCATATACATAGACCCCGAAAGAATTGAAGCCATTAATGATCTGATTCCTCGAACATCTAAAAAGGGAGTATGATCCTTCTTTTGGAAGATAAACTATGTACGACAATTTGTTCTAGACTATGCTACAATAGTAAATCAAATCAATAAATTGTTGAAGAAAGATTAGAAATTTGAATGGACTACATAGATTCAAATGGCACTCACAAAAATAAGGTACACAATTACTATTGCTCCAATCCTTGATTTAAAAAATATTTTGTGTTGTATTTGTTTGCCTCATAAGAAATCATTGCTTCCATATTAACATAGAGGAATTCAAAGAGAGAAGAACTTCCAATCAGTTTTATGAGTAAGACATTACACGATTATGAATTAAAAAACTCTAAAGTAGAGAAACAATACCTCTCTCTGGTCAAAACAATATCTCATTTTAGAACATACGTTTTGTCATCCCACATCATAGCTTTTGTCTCGACCTCTCCAGTGAAGATGATGCTTAATCAACAACTTAGAGAAGGAAAATGGGCAAATTGGATCACTAAACTCCAGGAGTATGATATTGAAATCAAGCCTCTAATAACAGTCAAGGGACAAAGATTGTGTAAATTAATGACTGGAATTAATGAAGTAAATACAAGCATATCAACTTCACAAGAGTCATCCCTATCAACATCAAAATGGTACAAGAATATAATCTTTTCCATGTTGGAATGTCTTCCAAAGAAATAATATCTTTAAAAATGAAGGCCAACCAATATGTATTAGTTTATAAAGTTTTATTTCGGAGGAATTATGATGGGATTTTATCGAGATGCATCGATTGCTCAAAGGCACAAAAGATATTACAAGAATTTCATGAAGGTGTTTGTGGAGGACATTTTGCACCCACAACAACTGCCCATAGAATCATGAGAGCTATTTATTATTGGCCATCCATCTTTAAATACTCTTATTCAATGATAAGAAAATGTATCTCTTGTCGATATTTTTTAGGTAAAATGAAGAAAGCATCAATGCCATTTCAACCTATAATGATTGAATAACCTTTTGCACAATGAGGCCTAGATGTTACTGGACCAATCAATCTCAAATCCAATAAAGGTCACTCATACATCCTCGCCGCAACTGACTATTTTACAAAATGGCAAAAACTTGTAGCTTTGAAAAATGTCGATTCTAAACAGTTGATTCTTTTCCTCAAGGATAATATTCTGTCAAGATTTGGAGTTCTTGAAAAATTCATAACTGACAATGGATCAATTTTCATTGGTTCAAAATTTACAAAATTTTGTGTCGAATACGGTATTATTATGGGACAATCATCAAACTACTAACCTCAAGGAAATGGTTTGGTAGAATCTACTAATAAAACATTGATCTAGGTTCTCAAGAAGACAATTGCTACAAATAAGAGGAATTGGCATATGAAACTAAATGATGCATTATGGGCTAGTAGACTCACTCTAGAGGAAAGTACATGATTGTCACCATATACTCTAGTATATGAAAAGGAAGCAAAGATTCCCATTCACTTGGAATTAAATGTTCTAGTTTATGTTGTGACCAATGAGGATACTGAACAATTTTCACCCCTCCAAAGAAGGTATACCAGTTGGTACATTTGGAAGAAAAACAAACCCACGCATTGAAAAACATGAGTCAAAGACAACAGATTGTCAAAAAACAGTTTGATCAAAATGCAACTACAAAATATTTCCAAAAATACCAATTGGTGTTACTATGGAAAAAAGCAAGGGAAAAACCATCCTTACATACAAAATTCGAAGCACTCTGGATTGGTCCTTATTTAATTGAAAAAGTTATTGGGTACAATTATTAMTTATTGAAGGATATGAAAGGAACAATACAGACATTGCCCATTAATGGGAAATATCTTAAAATATATTTCTCTTGAAATCCCCAGATTATAACCTTTACATAGCTTTTCCCCTTTCTACATTCTTGTTCAGGCTTTCCTTTTTCCTCATCTCTTGTTTTCTTTATTGACACCATCGCTCAATGTTTAAGTTTTTCTTTTTATCTGAATTCTCGGTAATTTTTCTTTTTATCTGAATTCTCAGTAACCCAYAGGGGGTTGTTGTCCCACATTTGGAGTCAGTTGTTGACCAATAAGAGTTGATCAAAATCTTGTGTATTCCTTCTTGCATAGTTCATTCCTAGATTTCCTCCACACTTAGAAAATTTTAATACCACCGTGGGTTCCTAATACATTACATTACTACACCTAAGTTCTGAAACTCGCATAAACTTTACTTAATTTATGCGACCTCCATTATGCACTATTTACACTTAGAATTTCTCTTGAAAGCGGGCATCCATCCATGGATGTGCTGCACCATCCCGATCACTCCATCACTCCATTGTCTCGCTTGTTTGATATCTCGTTATCCCGTAATCCCTATCATTATGTTACCCYRCCAACCTGCAATACTGATCATCCACCATCTYGCTTCTCCCATTTGTTCACTCCTCCYASTCGTCTATCCTCTCRATCGTTCACCACCCCGTGACACTTTACACCCTRTCYCATTCACATTTCCCAACATGCATTAAATYGTTATTTCCATAAATTGCTACCACTCATATGATGTTAATACGGTTATTAATAATGAGATTCTCGAGGAAACCTGCCATAWATATTAATACAAATTATCATTTAACATCCTTGAATTGAGAGMTCTTGAATGTGTTAAAACCAAACAAAAGTTTTTCGATACTAGCAATTTGAAGAACTATTGTTCAATCTGTCACCTTGGCTAAATATGTCAACTTGAAGAAAATAATAGTTTTSCRGAGACACCATGAATCTTTTGGGATGAGAAGATTAGATATTCCACATTACATGCACTATTCCACATTACCACCCCTAGAGAATATTTTRAATAAGATTTGGACATCCGGAATCACATCAGGAGGGTGTGTGCCRKAGGTATACGAATTCAAGGAATTAATTTTATGGTGTGTTGGTMAACTTGATAAGGAAMWGAGAATTATTCAATTACAAGGATAATCACCCATTTCTTTAGCCYTGCCAATTTGTAAAATAWTGTTCAGACTCCYTGAACCAAACATGGTTTTCAAGCGTGTTGAAKCCAAGTATTTCCTTAAGACAAAAAAAGGAGGATCTGAACTTTTAYAGGACTACCCTAAAGATCCRACTATTTTTCCTAAMGACCTCTATAATATTTAGGTATGTTCACTAAAGAAACCATACATAGAAATGGCATGGTTATTCGCCAAAATAACYGGACAAGAGTCCACAACTACTGTTCCCWAGCTYRCTTTATATAGAATGTATTTTTGAATTCATGAGAACGCYATTTTTGGTTGGTCAAGGATTATTTCAAGTAAGTTATCCTTTCATCTTGGAAACTTTCRTAAAATAAAAAGGTTCTACATGTCTTGTTATTTGATTTTCGTTATRACTTATTGTCACRTGTTCAACGACCAACCCTTGGCCAAGAARGTTAACTATAAAATTAATCATGTACAAATGYSGTACCCTGCACTCTAGAAGMAAGACATTGGATACAATTTCTATGAGRTACACAATGCTTTTATCTCTTCTTTCAAAAGGTTAATTTACGACCCAACACATCAAGGTTATCTCTGTAGGCTGCATCTTTCTTAGGCRAAAAAGGAAGCTTCAAAACTATGGATAATTTTAGTATCATCATACTTTATTTCTCACATGAAAAACCTTCATTTCTACCCTACTATGTTTCTRATAGATTGTTCAAAGTTGAAGTACGTAAACAATACAAGTTTTGGGCTCACTTTTTTAATGAAAAAAGGAAAAAAAGTTTATCCCCTTACCATGGAAGATTGGAGAAATTGATATGAAAAGTATTTCCCATTTAGATGAAACTTCAACTTGTTTTGATTTATTTAACCTCAAGCAAGCTAATGAGAACAAGGGTTTCGACCCTAATCAACTATTCATGACCCACATGACATCAATGGGATACAACATGGAATTTGCCAATACATTTTCATTTGGATAAGAAGAAGGTGACAATCAAAATCCTCAAGGGTTGTTTGTTGATAAAGTGCAAGATGGTATTGAGATAGTGGTTAGTACCAATAACCATCATAGACAACAAGGGCGGGTTACAAATGAAATAAGTTCTCATCCCAAAACATTTCCCAAAAAATCGGGTCAACCAAAGTAAACCTCAAAATTCAATCCAAGAACAGAAGAAGTCTTCAATCAATAATTCTGATGACGAAGGAGACCAAAACCCTCTGAAGGGAAATCTTGATAAGTCACACACACTTCCAATTGCTAGTAAAAGAAAAAGAGATACACATAAAGAGGGGGGAGATGAAGATGTACCTAAGAACGAAATTGGTCCAGAAGATATGAAACTTGACTTGAATGTTGAAGAGATAGAAGTTGTGGGTGAAGAACATAGACTACAAGAGAGCATAACAGTCGCGAGAGAATCAGCTACCCAAGAGCCGATCATATTTGAAGAAGAGTCCCTTACCCTGCATTGTGTTGTATTCAATAGAAACTCAACAAAATTAATTATTGAAAAAGTAAATTCAAAGAATAAGAAAATTAAGGAAAAGTGGAATTCATAACTTGATTTTCAAGGTGTTCCACCCTCTAAAGTCATGGAATTCCATGAGACCACAGGGGAAGTCTTGAAATATTCAGTTGGAGATATAGAAAATGAAAAGAAAAAAATTGAAATACAGAGTAAGAGAGTTAGAAAGCACGTTGATGCCCCCACCTTCATTTGTTAGTCCCATCGTCACTATACAACCATGGAAGACTCTTGAAGATAGACCAGAATCGAGCTCGAGATTGAAAGGAACGTCAAGTTTGTTAGTTGTTATCAGGAAATTTGTTGGTGACAACATCCATAAAAAAATATCTTTGATTCTTGAAACTTGGGAGTTGGCAACCAACTTTGTCTCTTTGGGTTCGAGGATGACACACTTCAGGTAGTATCTTATAGCAAACTTTGAAAGTGATGAATAATTCTATAAAGGAGCTATTTCTACTTGTAGTGCAAGGGTTTCAAGCCCTGGTGAATTTCAACAAAAGGAAGAGGATTTGCCTTGAGCAATCCATTTAAAGCAATTAAAGGCATGTTGGCTCAAGAGAATTTAGTGTTTAAAAGAAATGTTAGTGAAATGTGATGTCATTAGTTCAAAATGGGGTGAATTATATTTAAAGTTAATTGTGTTAAAATTAATGGTGTCCACTGAAGACATGGAGGACCCACATTTAATTATGAGCTTGACATTTCTATCCAAAGAACACATGGAAGAAAAGCTAGACTCCCTAAAATTTTCATCAGCAGAAAAGTTTAACAACGTGACTGAATACTCGAAGACAAAAGTAGAGGGTTGGATTATGTGAACAAGAATGATGATATCGAAGATACCCTCCACCAACTCACAATGGATTTTAAAGATATTGAAAATGAATTATTCGATATCAAAGTTAGACAAGAGATAATGGTTGTGCCCATGAGATAATATATTGAAAATTGGCTATAAAATGCTTTAGTTAAGGTAACAAAATCAGATAAGGAGAAAATAATTACAACCGGTCATGCAGTTCCAGCAAAAGAAATTATAAAAGAAATTAAGTATAACAAATGAGATATTGAGAGAATCCACCACTATAAGTCAAGTGATCATTTTCATAATTTCCCATCTTCTTTACTTCTCATTTAGAAATTATCCAACTCTTGTATTTTCATTTAATGGAAACTCATGGTCGATTTCTAATTGTTTCTCTCTTCTCTTCCAGGTCTAGGTATTTCTTTTAAAGGTCCATGGGAGTCCAATCCCACTCCATTTGGAAAAACACCTTTTACTTTATTGAACACTTGTCATTGTAAAACCAGATAATTATTATTTTTAGTTCTCTGGAGAACTATTTCGAGACATAGATTTAATGATTTCTTAGACTTTTAGATTTTTGAGTTTGATATTTTTGGAGTGTGCTCATCATAATATTTTTCAGTTTTAAATGCAATACTTATCTAAAGTTCTCTATACTGTGGCCTTGTATATTCTATGTCTGATGATATGACCAATCTCGCTTATATTGTGATGGATGTGAGAAACATGTTTTGTTTGCTAGTTTGTTCGTGACCTGCGGGACTAGCCTGTGGCCTAAGAAACCACGACTCAGGGGCATCTAAGCCGTCAAAATCACCTGGGGATCGCACCCGTCCTGAGACACACCAACCCTTAACATGGCTAGATTTTTTTTCCCTGCAAGTTTTGAACCGACGACTTAACATCACAGAGTGCCTTAACAACACACTCTGTCACCCTACACCTAGGGGAAGGGAATCTCTC
>ML823191.1:53994-67024 GCA_009831015.1 Picea engelmannii
TGGGTATCCAAGACTCTGAGAGGCATCTAGTTTTAAAATGTTGCAGGGCTCTACATAGGTACATCCAAACCGAAATGGATTTTTTAGAAAATAATAAAAGGAGATAGATCATTGATGTTGAACCCACTGCTACTGTCACAACCAAAAAAATCCAACCAGAAGAACAAGAGGATCATGAGGATAGGGAGTGCCTCTTCCATTCACAGATGTGGATGAAGTTAACCGCACTACATTTCATTTGTTGATAGCGGAAGCCAAAATAACCTCATCTCAACAAAGGTCTTCAAGCAGTTGGGATTGTCGAAAACACCACACACACAACTATACAACATCAGGTGGCTTCAACATGGTCGAGATATTCACGTTAGCCAACAGTGTCACATGTCCAACGACATCAATCCTTTTAAGGATGAGGTACTATGTGATGTTTCCCTATTGGAAGTTTGTGATGTTATTTTAGGCCAGCCATATATGTGGAATCATCATACTTTTTATGAGTCTCGACTTTGTAGTGTCATTGTTACTCTAGGGGGTCAACTCTACAGGGTACTAGAGGTAGTTTCAACTATTGTCCTGCCAAAACAATGTCGCAAAGTAGTCTCTCATATGACAAAGTTTAGCTTCTTCCTGATCTATTTAGAAGGCAAACAAAAGGAAATTGTAACCACTATAGCCTCATCCCAATACCTTTCTATCCAATAGAAGTAGATCAACAAGATTGTAGAAGAGCACAAAGATATTCTTCCTGCACCTACGGGGGTGTTTCCACACTGCTCAATTAAGAAAACTTATAACAGATCCCTTCATACTCTTTCCGCTGCATCTTCACCGACAGATTCCTCACACACTTAGGTAGATCATGCAAAATTGGTTGAATGGATCCAACCCCTCCAACAATAGGTTCGTGACAACCTTCGACAAGATAAGCAAGACAACTTATTTAGCAAGGCAAATAACTCACCAAGGTTCAGATTCAACAAAATCTTCCTGGGAACTTGAAGTAATCGAGACCATTGCTTCCTAAGGGGGGAGCAATGGTCCAGGTGGATATTGCTGGCCACCCACCTATTCCACTAGCTTGAAATACATTTTTCCACCTTGGTGGTTATTCTACAGTTTTTCAGGTCCCAAACTTTTGGGGCCATTTTGAGGCCCTAAACGACGTTTGTTTGACAATTGGGGGCCCAAAAGATATTAGTTGGCTCTTTCTTGGGCCCATTCAGAATATGTTCTTCTCAGATAGACCTTTCGAATGAGCTATCGTGCACCCCAAACGAAGATTGTATGCAAAAGTTACGCCCTTGGGAAGTTCACATATCAACTACCCCCATCAGGGCCTGCAAACCTTTTGGTGTTTCATCTTCCGGGGTTAGGGTTTTGGATTTTATTTATGTTAAAAACTCCTTTGGAACCTCATTGTAAAAATCATCTTCTTGCGAATCACTGTAGCCATCGCATCTCTTCTCAAAGATAAGTTGCCACCATTCTAGCGAGTTCATTCACTCTGTATTTTTACAGTTTATGTACATTTCTCTCATTAATAGAAGTTTTGTATTATGGTATCTCTTTGTTTCTTGTAATCTATCAGTGTATTTCCTTATTATATTTCCACCTTCATTTTATTCTCAAAATAATTTGGATCAGTGGTATCAAAGCAGGTTTATCCTTGTCATTTCTCAGTGCATGTCCTCGATGAGGTCAGGGTATAAAGAGTTGGGTCTTGAGCTAGCTTCTATTAAGGTCAATCATTCTCTCCAGCCCAACCAACCTCCCATGGTGGAAGAAAAGAGAGATGAGGGAGCAGGAGATTCTATTCAGTTGTTTCTCAAGGAAGCCCTCATGTGAAAGAGGGACGAAATGATGGAGATTTTTTCCCAAATCCTTCGACGACTACTAACAACAGCAGACACGTCTTCATCGAGAAACCACTTTGGAAGTGCAACCCATTTCAAGGTACAAGTTAATTTTGATATTCCTATGTTTTAAGGTTAGATAGATGTCAATGCTTTGGAAAAGTGGTTAAATTTGCTAGAAGGTTATTTCTATGTCCACAATTTTTTCGATAGAGAACAGATCACCTTTGCACTCCTCAAGGTTGTCCCCCATGTCAAATATTGGTTGGAAACTTACTGTGAGAAAAATTCCACAAAGGATTCTAGAATGTTTGAGGCCAAACCCACTTGATATTTTGTTATGGATGCCATCAAGGAACAATATTACCCTGTTGGAAACTATGATGACCAGTACATAAGATGGACCACACTGCGTCAAGGGAGGGGCCAAACGGTGCTATATTTCACAAATACCTTTCATACATTGCGCACTAAGTTGGGTATCAAAGACTCCAAGTGGAATCTTGTTCTAAAATACCATGAGGCTATACGCAGGTACATCTAAACCGAAATGGAGTTTCTAGACATCTCATCACTAGGAGTCGCTTATCGATATGTTGTTAAAATCGAGTAGAAATTTAAGTAGTAAAACAAGCGGGAGTTCGGATCTACAAATCCGCAACAACTAAAGTATCATAAAGGCAACCCTAACTCATAGAACAACCAACCTCAAGACAACCATTCCAAACCATAGAAAAAATAATGGTAATGGGAAGACAAAGAAGGACACTGGAAAGTGGTGCGAGTTCCACAAAAGCCCTTGGCACTACATCGATGAATGTCACTCCAAAAAATCATTGGTAGTTGAGCTCAAAGAAACAGATCCAAGCCCCAAATCAGACTCTGATTCAGAAAATAATAAAAGGAGACAAATCATTGATGTAGAACCCACTGCTATTGTCACAACCACAATAATCCAACCAAAAGAACCAGAGGATCCTGAGGAGGGGGGGTGCCTCTTCCATTCACAGATGTGAGTGAAGGGGACCCCACTACATTTCATTGTTCACAGTGAAATCCAAAAGAACCTCATCTCAGCAGAGGTCATCAAGCAATTGGGATTGCCTACAACACCACACCCACAACCATACAACAACGGGTGGCTTCGCTAGGGTCGATATTTTCACATTAGCCATCAGTGTCGCATGTCCTACGACATCAAGTGCTTCAAGGATGAGGTATTATGTGATGTTATTTTAGGCCAGCCATATATGTGGAAGCGTCATTTTATTTATGAGTATCTACCCCGTAGTGTCATTGTTACTCTGGGGGGTCATCTCTACAGGGTACTAGAGGTAGTTTACTATCCTACCAAAATAGTGTCGCAAAGTAGTGTCTCATATGAAAAAGTTTAGCTTCTTCGTGATCCAATCAGAAGGAAAACAAAAGGACACTACAACCACTGCAACCTCAACTCAAGACCTTTCTATCCAACAAAAACGAATCAAAAAGATTGTAGAAGAGCACAAAGATATTCTCACTGCACCTAAGGGGGTGCCTCCACACTACCCATTTAAGAAAAGTTATAACAGAGCCCTTCATTCACTACCTGTTGCATCTTCACCGATAGATTACTCACACACTTAGGCAAATCATGCAACTAAATTAGTTGAATGGATCCAACCCCTCTAACAATAGGTTCATGACAACCTTCAACAAGCTAAGTAGGACAGTTTCTTCAACAAGGCAAGCAACTCACCAAGGTTTAGATTCAACAAAATCTTCCCCAGGAACTTGACGCAATGGATACCATTGCTTCCTAAGGGGGGAGGAATGATCCAGGTGGATATCGGTATCCACCCACCTATTACACTGGCTCGAAATACAATTTTACACCTTGGTGATTTTTCATAGTTTTTCAGGTCCCAAACTTCCAGGGTATTTTTGAGGCCCTAAACAACACTTTTTTAACGTTTGGGGGGCCAAGAAATAGTTAACAACTTTTCCTTGGGCCTAGTGGTAATGTGTTATTCTCGTCTAGACCTTTCCAACGAGCTATCGTGCGCCCCAAACGAAGATCGTATGCAAAAGTTACACCCTTGAGAAGTTGACATATCAACTACCCCCATCGAGGACCGCAAAGATTTTGGCGTTTCATATTATGGGGTTAGGGTTTTGGATTTTATTTATGTTAAAAAGGTAGTTGAAGCCTCACTGTAAACATCATCTTCTTGTGAATGAGCGTATCTGTCACATCTCTTCTCAAAGAGAAGTTTCCACCATTCTAGCGAGTTCATTCACTCTGTATTTTTACAGTTTTTGTACATTTATCTCATTAATAGAAATTTTGTATTATTATATCTCTTCATTTCTTACAATATATCGGTGTATTTCCTTATTATATTTCCACCTTCATCTCATTCTCAAAATAATCTGGATCAATAAACTTGGCATTTTACGTTGTTTACATCTCCTCCGGATGCATCAAGTATGGAATCCAAAGTTCATTTGAATCTTGTTGCAGTAATGACTGATGCACCTCTTAGCAATAGAGTGTCATCTGTGAATTGGGAGTGATTCAAATTATTTACCCCTCTTGTTATCTGAAAGCTAGGAAAATTCCCAATATCTCCTTTGTGTTCTAGTTTTTTGTTTAAAGTTTCAACCATCAGTAGGAAAAGAAGAGGGTAGAGAGGGCAGCCTTGACAAAGTCCCTTGCCAAGTTGAAAAAATTAGAGGGTTTACCATTTGCTAGAGGCACAATCCAAGGATTTCCAATACAAGCAACCACCCATTTGATGAAGGAAGAATTGAACCCAAACTTCTCCATTACCTAAAAGAGAAAACTATGGTGAACACGATCAAAGGCATTGCCCATATCTAGTTTTACAACCATACCTTTGCCTTTTGAATAAGAACTGGAGTGAATGGCCTCCTGCACTAGCACAATGTTATCCACTATTTGTCTTTTCTATATGAAACCACCTTGGTTAGGAGAAATAATCTTGAAGAGGACCTTCTTTAAATGAGAGGCTATTATTTTGGTTAGAATTTTGTAAGAGGAGTTACACAGAGAAATTGGTCTGAAACGGGAGATAGAGGAAGGGTTAGTCTCCTTAGGAACCAGGACTAGAAAAGAGGAGTTACTACTACCTCCTAAGTGCAAGATTTGATGGGGAAAATGAAGAATTATTTTAAGTCCAGTCTTGATCAGTTCCTAGAAGAAGTGATAGAAGGAAATGGAGAATCCATCTCAACCAAGGGCCTTGTCTCGTTCCAGACTCCATATGGCTTAATGTATTTCATTTTCAGGGATAGGACAATTTAGTTCAATATTTTCCTCATTGGTGATCATGGAAGGAATGTGCTCAAGCATGGCAATGATGTTTACTTAGTTTGCTTCTTCCTTTTGAGTCTATAACTCAACAAAGTGATTTCTAGTTGTTGTTTTAATTTCTGCAAAATCATTCACAATTGTGCCATCCTCTAAAGTGATTTTGGAGACATTGTTCTTGCTTTGTCTTAGATTGGTTTGGTTGTGAAAAAAACTAGTATTTTTATCTCCATCTTGAAGCCACAAGCTTTGAGAATTTAGATGCCAGAGTTCTTCTTCTCTTTTCAGAGCATGTTGGTAACTGCATTGTAAGGTCCTATTTTTTAAGTTGGGTTGTTATATCTTTGTTCTCAAGATCTTTTTGAATCTTCACAAGTTTACTTTTTATCTGAAGTTTCTCTGTAGAGGGATGAACAAAGTAAATCTTTGCCCAATGTTTTAGAGCTTGTTTAACCAGAGATTTTTTTTCTCCCAAATACAGACTGACGTTCAAGGGCTCGATGTTTTCCAAGTAGATTCATCGAAGTCCACAACTTCTTTGTGTTGGAGCCATATAGAGTTAAATTAGAAGGGTATGGGGCCAAAGTTAGGAAGGTATTGCAAATGGAGGGATATGGGCTTATGATAAGAAATAAGGGAGGGAAGAATGTATGGTCTAATGGAACCATTCCAAAGAAGGAAGCTAATATGCACAAGAAATCGGTCTAGCCTTGTAGCAAGATTACATGGCCCATCACACATATTGATCTAGGTGTATTTTCCTCACCGAGGAGGAATTTCCATGAGATCCCAATCAAACAATATTTCCTCTAGAGTATTTCAGGAAGGATCTCTTCCAAATATTCCTTCTCATTTTTCTGAACTAGTCCTGATCAGATTAAAATCTCTAGCTATGATGCAATGTTCGGATAGACCGATGTTTCTCATATTTGATATCGATCCCCAACATTCAGATTTCTCGCTAGGGTTTATCGACATATATACATTGATGATAGAAAAAGTAAGGATTTATTATGAAATCTAGTAAGTACGCAGTGTTGCATTTTGAGGTGATGTTCTAGACTTATCTCTTGTTCGTTCCATAAAGTACAAAGTCTGCCAAAGGAACCTCTTATATCTTTCATTATGAGGTTGTTAGACATCCATAGGATTTTCCCTATCTCGGTAACTTCTTCTACTTTCATCTTGGTCTCTTAAAGAAGGAGGATAATTGACTTTTCATATTTAATGATATATTTTACAGCCTGTGTCTTTGGGGCACTACTTAACCCCTTGTAGTTATGGGAGACCACAATCATTATTTAAGAGGGTTAAATTGGGAGCCCCCTTTTTTACTGTATTCCCACTTTGTGCCTTGCTATTTTTTGATCCTCCTCCTATCATATTTTCCAAAGTTTTATGTGAACCCAACAAAATATCTTTATGTCCATGCTTTTCCCTTGCTTATTTCGCAACTCTTCGTCCTGTCTTCCTTGAAAGAATTTCTAATGATGCTTCGCCATCTTTACCCTCGTCTCCAAGGTTTTTTGTTTTTGAGTTATATTTGGCATCTAAGAAAGTTATTCAACATCTTTAAGGGTATCCAAATTTCCATCCTTGGGCCAAGCGGGTTCAAACTTATTGGCATCTGGATTTCCATGAGGACAACAATTTCTTCTCTTTGCTTCAAGGGTGTTGCAACCAAATTAGGCAGTTGCTGAGAGATTATTTGGACTAAAGTTTTCTCTTGAATTGCTACTCCTACCATGAAAGGTACTTGGGATTCTTGCTTCATTTTCAAACCTATTGGATGCAGAGACGACATTTTTTGGAAGGTTTTCAATAGATTTAACGGACGATCCTGCTGGTGTCAATCCTGCCTTCTTGCAGTTCCTATAAAACTGCTCAAACTCGTGACAAAATTTGCACTTGAAAGGTAATTGTTCGTAATCCAGTTGTTGAACATGCTCCCAGTTGTCCAAAGTGATGACAGCTACTTTAGGAATTCCTTTCTCTGGGTCAACCTCAACACATATTCGTGCACGGGAAAAAAAAATCTCCTTTGGTTCAGCCGGTATATATATCTGCTAATATAATTGCCAATGCTTTGAAAAGCGTCATCACTCCAACAATGCAGCGGGAGATGCAATAACCCCACCTAGATAGGGACAACAGTGGGGACATCATTTTCAGGACTGAAATCTAGGGTTCATTTTTCCAGGTACATACCTCTTGTGCCTAGAAAATATGGCCCGCTTCGAAATATTTAATTCATGTCTTCCTTAAACTCAAAGAGGAAAGCGAAGAAACCTCTCCCACAAAATAAATGACTCTGGGAGCCTTTGATAAGGGGTTTCCAAAAATTTTCTATCCAGAAGACTACCGTCTTTAGGGATGGCCAAATGCCCGTGAATTGACCGATTAAACCCCGATCAGTTAGGGCCAAAGATTTCCTCCACGCAGAATATGGAGGGAGAATGACCTTAGGCATTTCATCCATATTTTTCACAAATTTAGAAAGCTGGGATTTTGAAGCCTTGATAGAGGTTGCAACCATTGCATAAAAGACAAGAGCTTCTGCATCAGGAGGGGGAAAACACCCCCTCCCATCATTGCCCGACATCTCAACCAGAGATAGGGTTTCAAATCACAAGCACACCAAGGGATGTGAGAGACATGTTAATCCTATATGTTATTGCCTTTATTTCTATATAATATTGTAAAGATATTGGACAAGTTCCCGATCCCTTTCTCAAGGATTTTTCTTTTGTGATTATACTCTTTTGTTAAAACTACATTTTCATAATTTTAGTAACATAATTACAGAGTAGCACGACCTCTTTAAAAATGCAAGGGGATTTATCCTTATGATGTTGTTGTTGAAATTTTGAACAATTTCAATAATCAACAACTCTATAGACATCCAAACTGAGTTCCACTAGTTGCATTGGAAATGGGATGGATCGTGTATTTCACATCAAAATTTTAGAAGTAGAACCGATAAATTGGGCATGTGATATGTTGTACAAGTTTGCTCTTCTGAAGGGGCCAAAATAAACAAGTTTTGGGTAAGTTACCATACTTTTTGTTGGCACATCATACGTTAATAAACTTCTATAACTATAGAGAATACATCATATAGCTATTACATGTCAAACTTCCAGACCCAAAGGGCCTAAAATTATACAAACACGTCAGGAGAAAGTTCAGCGAGTAGGACCTCTCCAAATTAGGGTTTTAAAAGGTATGTTATCTTCAAATTGACATGAATTTTGACTAGAAGAATTGTTTTAAGTGATTCAAAAAGTGTGATAAAGAGACAAAAAATGAATTATAGACAAATAATAGTTTTGGTTAACATGGTAAGGGGTGTTGGAAAAAATTCTACACTTACTAAACCTCCTAAGAGCGCAACCATGATTTATGAAGAAAATGAAGAGTTTGGGAACTAGTTATCCAATTTGCATATCCAATTTAAGGAAGTCAATGATATAATGTTGAAAAAGGATGATTATTTCCAATTCCAAGAATGATACAAAAAGGAATTGGAAATAGATGGAAGCGATGCTTCTTTGTACCCTAAATGAGGGGCTCCATAAAAGTGATAATGTGGCCCAAGGAACTCCAAAAAATAAAGATAGTATTAAAGTTGAACTACCTTCCATCAAGAAGCATATCCCAAGAGAATTTAACTCTAATGATGGATCTAATCGTGGATGGGTTCCTAACGGTATCCTCTTTCCCAAGATTGAATTATGAAAGTTTGACATAACATATGTCTTTACATGGGTAAACTAGATAGAGCAATACTTTGAATTGCATAACATTAGTTATAATAATCAAAGGATTTCCTTAGAAACTTTGTATCTTCAGAAAAAACCATTTCAATGGTATCAATGGGTAGTTAAAAGGAACCCTCATTCTTAAAATTATACTTGGGGTTTATTTACAAGGGACATAGAAGCACAATATGCTAAAGTTTGGGAATGAGACTACTTTAGTCAGTGAACAAGAATCAATAATTCAGGTGATGTTGAAGACTATAATTCAGAATTTTAGGTATTGACCACTAGAGTGAATTACTTAAGTGACAAACATCTATTGGAAGCTTACACAGGTGGATTAAAAGAAGACACTAAACATGAGATTTTCCCAAGACATCCCATAAAATGTTGATGAAGCTACACAATTTTCTCGTCATATTCAAGCCAAGAATTTGGCTACATGAAAGTATACCACTGCAACATACGTGGGATGTAAATATAGATCTGTGTCACATATGATAACTCTACCTTAGTCTACTTGAATAACATAAAAGGAAATTGATGAAAGAAGAGCAAAGGGCTATGCTTTGGTTGTAATAAGAAATGATACAAAGGGAATAAATGTCAACAAATAAATTTGTTCACATTGAAAAATAATGACGGGAAGGAAATATAGGTATCCACACAAATGGGTGAAGAAGAACTTGGGAACCTAAAAGATGTAGAAGTTTTGCACAACATAGATCCAGACGGGTGTGAAATATCAGTTCATGAATTGGCAAGTTTGTTAGCACTTCGAACCCTCAATATTGTATGATACATTAAGAAGCAAAAGGTCACAATACTTATTGATTCATGTAGTACCCATAATTTCGTTGATAAAAAGTTAGCAAAGCGCCTCAACTATTTTGTGTATCCAATGACAACTTTTAAAGTATTGGTTGCTAGTTGGGAAAGTATTGATTGTGGAGGAAAATGACACAACATTAAACTTAGTATGTGTGACTATAATGTAATGTAGCTAGGGGGGTAATGGGGGGTCGAAGGGCCCATAGTGATAACAATGGAGGCCATTCAATGTAAGGTGGGCTAGGTCCACTATATTATTAAATGAGGCCCATTATGTTAGTTAGTTGTATTGTAATAATGTGAACATAACAAAATGCACATGCAAATGCATCATAAATTCAACAAGATAGTCAAAATATAAATAAAATCTAGATTTATTGTAAATGGAAAGGGAGAACTTGATGAATTTGAAATGATATAAAATGACCTGGAATTTGAAGAATTGGCCATTTGAAGTTATCACCTTTTCTTGGCTTGTATTTGAGGCAAGAACATAATCAATATGTGTCTACATTCTTAAAAGAAATATTGGGAAGCATGTAACATTCTAGCTTTAAACATAGATTTAAAAACACTTTTTTAGAAACGGTGCGCCTCATTTGCTTATACCACAGTAGTGCATATTATTATTCTAAATGAATCAATGCACAAAATTATGATATGCATCGACGCCTAACCTCCACAAATTTTTAATTGCAAAAGTTTGCACTTCTATGGTCTTTATGCGTTGTTTAACCATTGTGTTTAAGTTAGCATTTTGCACTAGTGCACTCAAGTCTATAAAGCGTAGCACAAGCCAAAATTGAAAGAAAAAAATGGTGTATGTGTTTATCATCAACACACTGAAATATCAAGCAAAAAAATGAGTCGAAATTTCATTTGTAAAAGCTAGTTTATAAAACAAAACCATAGTCCCTATTCCATTATTTTGCCAAAAGTTAGAGGGGGAGATGTATGCAAGAGAGATTTACTGGGGAAGACCTTTGAATGGACAATTTTTTTGGAATAACCAAATTTGCAAGGGATTGACATAGATCACATTCAAATCTACATAGTAGAATTTTAAGGTATGTAACTTCATCATATTCACATGAATGTTACTCCCACTTGATTAAAAATATTTCATAGTTTTATTTATATATTCCTAATAGTATTTACAAAGCATTTTCCAGAAACTAAAAGGGTTTTAGAGTTACCTTCAACGCTGCAAACCTTAGTTTCGTTTGCATCCCTTTTGTTTTATGTTGTCACAAACTCTAGCATTCAGGATTAATTCTATCTACCATTTGATAATGAGATTTGTTTGTAGGCAATGAATATTTATTGGTTTTGTATAGTTGTATATGGGGATTTTTGTATATGTTGAATTGGCACCACTTATTGCATTGGATAACAAGCCCTAATGTTGTCATTTTTTTTTAATGTTTTCATGGTCCATGTTGCACATTGTACATCAACAATGCATTGTTTGGCACAGTTTTAAAAAGTATCTCGGACTTTAGCAATTTGTAATATACATAAACATTGCACTAGTGTGAAATGTTATATTAAGCACATCATTTTACTGGTGTTTATTTTTTAACCTTCTCAAGTTTATTAGTTTGCATTGTATAGTAACAACGCACTAGTGTTTAAGTTTTTATTAAGCACACCAACATGTGTTATTGTATTATATGCACTGCTTAACATGAAAACAATTTTATTCCAAAATTCTTTACTTAGTTTGTAAAACATGTTTCAGAATTTGTGTATTTTATAGGGCATTTATTGATAAAAGATGGTTGATAGAAGATTAGGAAAAAACACTTATATCAACAAGGGCAAGTGAATCACATCTAGAGAAGAGAACATGGAAATCTCTTTTAAATTTTAATATAAAAGTAATATATTTGAATTATTCGTAGGAAAATGATGTGTATTAGATAATGAGTGTCATGCAAAGCAAAAACATGAAAAACCTCCTAGAGATTGTTCATAATTTGAGTGTAAAAGAGCATAAAAATCTTATCGAAATTTTGTAAAGACAGGAACTAGGTGGATCAAAAGGTGATCAATATGAAGTTTTTCATTGGTTTTTTACTATAAATGTGCTTCTTAACTATAATCATTAAAATGTTTCAAACATTTGATTTTGCATTTGTTGAATGTTGTGTAGGAACCAACAACGAGGGAATAAAAAGTTGTCCTAAGAAGGTAAATATTATGAAGGATGTAAACGATGATTAATTGGTCCTTGGTTCATATCGAGTAGTGTTGAAAGTTAATGAGAGGGGGGTGGGGGGGGACTCTTATAAAATTATGAGGGATATAGTGGAAAGTATGTATAGATGTTCTTTTCATTTACAATACAAAAATCAATCAAATGACTCCAATAATTGCATTATACATAAACTACAGTAAGTGTTTCTGGAGCAATGGTCAATGAGACATGTGAGACTTTAAATAATGAAAACATATAATAACAAAAAATAATCATTTAAAATTTATTATTATGAAACATGTTTTTTTTAATATGCATACACTAGTTCAAAAAAATACAAAAATAATATTTATGTTATATATATATATATATATATATATATATATATATATATATATATATATTGATCGATTTTTTTATTGTGTTGTTTGTTTTTCTGGAAGATTGATAAAATTCCAAAGGATGATTGACATGATATATGAAACATGCTAGTAGAGATTGCAAAAAAAGTGTTCATGGAGATGGTCAAATAAATGAGCATAATTGCATCACAAGAGAAACTATCCCAACAACGACGTGCATCATATGTATGTATTCACGAATTTTTCTATGTATAGAGAGTTTAATTATTGAATGAAATATTAATTTTCAATTATTTTGTTGTTGCAAAGCATAAAAGAAAATAAAATGGAACCTATTGGACACATAAGACGAGACAACAAGGTAGAAAATGGTTGATCACAAAGTTTGTGAGTACTTAATGCATTTTTCTTTCTTAAGATTTCATATTTGTTATGATGTATATATTTTAATTGATTTACAATCATATGTGAATCTTTTTTAAGAGGTGCTAAAATACAAAGAAGAGCCATCCAAACATTTGATTGACATTGGATTACATATGGGTTGTGAGTATATGTTGGAGTATCAGGGGTTAATTGAACACTTTATAAGTATCTATGTTGTTTTACTTCCCTCATTTTACAATTAATGGAACAACAAGAAACCTTTAATTATATATATGCTTTGTTGTGGCATATAAAACTTGTAGGAAACAAAGTATGGAGTGGAT
>ML823191.1:72051-93102 GCA_009831015.1 Picea engelmannii
AGGGCGTGACATTGTACAGCTGCCCAGCAACCATATTCCCAGGGGACTCGTTCCCTTGGAGAGGCTTTTTGATAATAACGATGTGTCTGTAAAAGGAAAGGTCTCGGAGGAGGACGCTGATACTATTCAGTGCAACATTGGAATCGAGAGTGAGCCCAAGTATGTAAAATTGTCAAGAAGTCTGACAGGGGAGCAGAGGTCTGAATACATTGGACTCTTAAAGGGATTTGCTGATGTGTTTGCCTGCACCTACGAAGACCTTAAAACCTATGACACCTCTGTCATCGAACATAAAATCCCGTTAAAGCAAGAGGCAAAGCCTTTCAGGCAGAAGCTGAGGCAGATCAATCCCATGTTGCTGCCTATCAGGGAGAGAGAAGTGAAGAAGTTGTTGCAAGCTCAGATCATTGTACCACTGAGATATTCAGAGTGGGTGGCTAACTTGGTGCTAGTGAGGAAAAATAATGGAGAGATCCGACTCTGTGTAGACTTCAAAAACC
The DNA here is from genome assembly GCA_009831015.1 of Picea engelmannii. Classification (NCBI taxonomy): domain Eukaryota; kingdom Viridiplantae; phylum Streptophyta; class Pinopsida; order Pinales; family Pinaceae; genus Picea; species Picea engelmannii. Next base: position 72,552 of record ML823191.1, read on the forward strand.
TGAACAGAAGCTCGCGAAAAGATAACTACCCCCTGCCAAAGATGGAACATATACTGCAGAGGATCACAGGAGCTTCCAGGATGTCTATGATTGATGGTTTCTTTGGCTACAATCAGGTCTCTGTTATGCCTAAAGACAGGGAAAAGACAGCGTTCACCACTCCATGGGGCACGTTCATGTATGCTAAGATGCCATTCAGACTAATGAATGTGGGTGCGACTTTCCAGCGTGCCATGGGCATAGATTTTGTTGGGGAAAAAGACAAGTTTGTGGTCGTTTATCTGGATGACATCACAGTATTTTCGAAATCTGATGTAGAACACCGTCATCATCTCAGGAAAGTTTTCTTGAAGTGCAGAAAGTTTGGCATTTCATTAAACCCCAAGAAGTCCTTATTCTCCATGCAGGAGGGGAAATTACTAAGCCACATAGTATCAGCAGAAGGAGTCAGGATTGATCCAAGCAGAGTGGAGGCGATACAATCTTTATCAATCCCAAGGTCTAGGAAGGAGGTCCAATATTTCCTCGGTAAAATTAATTTCCTAAGGAGGTTTGTGCCTAACTTTGCTGAGGAGGTAAAGCTTATAACAACTATGCTAAAGAGAGAAAATGAAGTAAGGTGGACCCCTCAATCGCGACACTCCTTTGAGCAAATCAAGAAAGCCCTGACTGAAGCTCCTGTGCTTATCAGTCCTGACTACTCAAAGGATTTCCTTATTTTCTCCTTTGCCTCGCCTGACACAGTAGTTGTTGTTCTATTACAGGCAAATGACAGTGGGTTAGAACAGCCTATTTCTTACTTCAGCCGAGCATTAAGGGATGCTGAAGTCAGGTATGACACTATGGAGAAGCAAGTTTATGCTCTGGTAAAAGCTCTCAAATCTTTTAGAACCTACATTCTGCAATCAAGGATCATCGCCTATGTCCCCTCGGCTGTTGTTAAAGATATTCTTATTCAGCCTGACATAGACGGGAGAAGGAGTAAATGGATAGTCAAAATCCTGGAGTTCGACCTGGAAATAAGGCCCACCAAGTTGATCAAAGGGCAAGGCTTAGCCAAGCTGCTGGCTGAAGCAAATTGCCAAGCTTTGGGGATAAGTTTCATCAGCGAATGCTCAGATATTCAGTAGGATCGTCTATCTGACATAAATCATCAAAGGGATCCCCTATTGGCTCAATGTCCTTGGTATAAGGATGTCATATACTTTTTGCAAGAGATGCGACCTCCAGACGGCCTGCAAAGAAGCAAAGCAAGAGCTCTGAAGCTCAAAGCAGTCAAATATTGCCTAATTGATCAAATGTTATATTTGAAAGATCCCCTGGGGGTGCTTCTAAAATGTATGAGTCCACCAGAGGCCGAGAAGGTCGTAGCTGAATTTCACAGCGACTTGTGTGGAGGGAACCATTTCTGGAGGGCCACAACCCACAAAATCCTCAGGGTTGGATACTACTGGCCTACCATGTTCGTCAATGTCTGCAAAAGGGTCAGAGCCTGCATCAATTGTCAAAAATTTACAGGAAAGAAGCAACTCAGGTCTTTGTCGTTAAAACCAGTGGTAGTTTCAGGGCCTTTCCAGAAGTGGGGCCTAGATTTTATTGGAGAAATTCACCCTCCCTCCAGTGGGCAGCATAGGTGGATCCTGACTGCTACAGATTTCTTTACCAAGTGGATTGAAGTTATTCCCACCAGGAGCGCTTCCCAGAAGGTAATCATCGGATTTTTGGAGGACCTCATCACAAGGTTTGGCTGTCCAAATAAGATTGTCACTGATAATGCAGCCGCTTTCGGGTCTGAGCCATTAGCCAGGTTCTGTGAGCAGTTCGGGATTAAGCTGATTCACTCCACCCCATATTATCCACAGGGAAATGGTTTAGCAGAGTCCTCCAACAAAAGTTTAATAAGAATCATCAAAAGGTTGTTGGAAGACAATCAAAGGGCTTGGAACTCGAAGCTTAAATTCGCCCTATGGGCAGATCGGGTGACTACAAAAAGAGCTACAGGCCTCTCCCCTTTCCAGTTAGTTTACGGAGCCGAAGTTGTTTTCCCTTCTCAGCTAGCCATCCCTGTAGCGAAATTCCCCTAGGACCATCAGGAGGAGCCTGATGACATGATCAGAAGGATTCATCAGCTAGTAGAGGTCCAGCAGGCTAGGGAGCAGACATTGGACAGGATCCAGGACCATCAGCAGAAAATCAAGTAGGTCTTCGATAGGAAGGCCAAGAAGGAGAGGTTCCAGGTAGGAGACCTGGTATTGAAATGGGATGCTCCTAAACAAGAGAAGGGAAAACATAGAAAATTTGAAGCCCTGTGGGTTGGGCCTTTCAAAATCTCCGAGGCTTTCTCGAACAACACATACAGGCTGAGATATTTGGAAGGTGAAGAGGTTTTCAGCAGCCCAGTGAATGGGCATTTTCTGAAGAAGTGTTTCGTCTGAGCCTCCAGTGTCTCCTTTGTTGTAAATATGGTCTTTTGTTTCTTAGTGTATTTCCGTTTTATTTTTGCGGCCTAATAATGACTTCATAGCCCAATAGAAAGGCGACTGGAACCGTAGGAAGAGTTCTTAGAGCATCGCAGGAACGACTCTATCCCCCATGGAGCTTGATGTTAATGATAAATCTTGTCACTGGTTCGAAAAGCACGTGGGTCTGCAAGTTGCACGAAATGTTCAAGCGCAGCTCGGGAGAATTCTTGTTTTTCTCCAAGTATTAAATCAAGCGAGCGTGCAAAGTCTTGCCATTGACAGCCGAGATCCATCCGCAAAGAAAATCAACGGTTATCGGGGTGTCGGGGTTGCCAATCTACTCGACATTTAGCAGCAGAGAAGTCTCTCCTCTTTAGAGGTTGAATACAGGTCGTCCGATCCATGGGCACGTGGCGAGAGATCCCACAGAGTCGGGGATCGGGGAACTGAAACTCCCGTGCACATGGCAGCAGAAATCCCGATATCCCGATACCCGATCTCCCGATATCGGTGGCAGCTTTTAATAGTGGAAGACAGGTGGCAGGCTATGCACCAAGGAGCTGACCGTCAACAAGTCAACGGCCATAAGCCATCGGGTTTCGGGGAATCGCAAGTTTAGTGGACACAAACATCGTGTCATCAAGAACGCCGAAATCCCGATGGAAAGTTGGACCATGGTCGCACAAGGACAGGTCCTATGGACTATAGTCTAGCCAGTAGGGGCTAATTCCCGGGAGAAGGAGCTCATCGCATATCGGGATATCGGGGATCCCGGAGGCAAGGAACTCGCGCACTTCAAACTCACGAACCCCCATCCCCGAAATCCTGAAGCCTCATCGCATACATCCGCCATTTGTCCCTCGTCGCCACGTCTTCTCCCCGTGTCATGCCATCCATGGTTTCTCTAGCCCCTGACTTCCTCCACCTGGCTCGTACACTTCAAAACCCATGAATGTTGCCACTTGCATTCGCCCTATCGTTTTCCCTCTGCCATCCATTCGTGTGGCCTCTCCTCACCCTGTATCTGCATCCAGCGTGTCTAGCTACCCCCGCCCGGTCACCGTCCGTTCACCTCCTCATAATCAAGACCTCCAGTCATCCTGAGCACCTCCATGTCCTGAAGGAGCAGAATCCACCTGGGCTTTTCCCAATCCCGATGAAGCAGTTATTACAGCAGTTGATGGTGGTTGGACATCGTTTCCACCATAAATGGAAAACCAAGGAATGAATGCAAGCTTGTCAATTCAGTTCTAGGTCCTTTGGGACGCAATTGCGTATGACTGAAGTTCACGAACGTCCAGAGACTACATGCACAGTAAATGTGAAGACGTAATGTCTTTAATGCGATGTCTTGATTTAGCTTCCAGTGTTTTGTTCCAAGTATATGTAGGCATTTTTGCCATTTTGTAATGGATCGATGGTTGAGCAGAGCTCCCTTGTTGTAAAGTTTTAATGAATCATTGTTGTTCTGGTTATGTATGAACTTTGGAGACTTCTTGCCTTATGAATTCTGGTTTCTATCATGTCTTTGTTTACACTGTGTTGGAGCAGCTCGGAATTGGAGGATCCAGTCGAGCTGTAACTATTATAGGATGATGTTGTAATGGATCACTATAATGGTTATGGAGCCTCTAATCAGTCCCTGTGATTTCCTTAACGTTGAACGACTTGGAATTGGAGGATCCAGTCAAGTCCTCTTTCAGTTTCTCGAAGCCCTGAACCAGGAGGATCCTGTTTTCAGAGTTTTTCCTCTATAAACCGTTGCAAGCCTGATTCCCATAGCTGTTTGTTCACTTTCTCCTAAGTCTTCCACCTGTTCATCCTTAGATCAACCCACTGGCTGAAATTAGGATTCCAGACCTCCTCTGTTCTTTATGTACCAGACTCAATCCCTGAGTTAGAGTGATACCTCCTAGAGCCGTTATCTCCATTTGATCACCCTTTACAAACAAATCGTGACATAAAATTGATGGGTGTTGGGCTCCGCTCCTGCAAGCAATCCAGGAGTGACTTCTGACGCTAACAATATGTATAGATGTTCTTTTCATTTACAATACAAAAATCGATCAAATGACTCAAATAATTGCATTATACATAAACTACAGTAAGTGTTTCTGGAGCAATGGTCAATGAGACATGTGAGACTTTAAATAATGAAAACATATAATAACAAAAAATAATCATTTAAAATTTATTATTATGAAACATGTTTTTTTTAATATGCATACACTAGTTCAAAAAAATACAAAAATAATATTTATGTTATATATATATATATATATATATATATATATATATATATATATATATATTGATCGATTTTTTTATTGTGTTGTTTGTTTTTCTGGAAGATTGATAAAATTCCAAAGGATGATTGACATGATATATGAAACATGCTAGTAGAGATTGCAAAAAAAGTGTTCATGGAGATGGTCAAATAAATGAGCATAATTGCATCACAAGAGAAACTATCCCAACAACGACGTGCATCATATGTATGTATTCACGAATTTTTCTATGTATAGAGAGTTTAATTATTGAATGAAATATTAATTTTCAATTATTTTGTTGTTGCAAAGCATAAAAGAAAATAAAATGGAACCTATTGGACACATAAGACGAGACAACAAGGTAGAAAATGGTTGATCACAAAGTTTGTGAGTACTTAATGCATTTTTCTTTCTTAAGATTTCATATTTGTTATGATGTATATATTTTAATTGATTTACAATCATATGTGAATCTTTTTTAAGAGGTGCTAAAATACAAAGAAGAGCCATCCAAACATTTGATTGACATTGGATTACATATGGGTTGTGAGTATATGTTGGAGTATCAGGGGTTAATTGAACACTTTATAAGTATCTATGTTGTTTTACTTCCCTCATTTTACAATTAATGGAACAACAAGAAACCTTTAATTATATATATGCTTTGTTGTGGCATATAAAACTTGTAGGAAACAAAGTATGGAGTGGATCCAACAAAAGATATCTCGAGAGAAAACCTTTGTCATGGTGTATAAAACTTGCATGAAACAAAGTATGGAGTGGAGCCAATAGAATATATCTTGAGAGACGACACGAGGAATGGATTTGAAAGAGTGTGTATTTCTTATGAAGCAATCACTAATATGGTATTCTTTTTTATTTATACAATCACATATATTATACTACAAATGAAGATATACTCATTACGCTTGATTTCTATGTTTGGAGATGGAACATGAAGAGGCGTAATGTCAAACTCAAACCAATCAATGAAACATTCCAAATAAGCCAAGTACAACACATTTTGCAAGCGATAAAGATATGAGGCATGCAAGCAGCTTGAACAACAATAGTGGTTCAAGCGATGGATGATGATCATCGAAATTGATTGTTACAACTTGTATATTTTGGAATGTTTTTTTTTGTGAAAATCAGACATGTTGTTTGATGTTGACATATTGTCCTAATTGGATGATGATATGTCACTAATAACTGTCACAATTATTTATTGAGATTTTGCATATTGTGGACCTTTATGTTGCCCTATTTTGTATAGTGAAGGGCCTCTTGTTCGTACATAATAAATTGAATTTATGATTCTATTGCATGGTCCACTGTCATAAAATGTTACCTTGGTGATTAAATATATGGATGATTTACATCATTATGATGAACAAAGGTGTAATCAATTGGTATATTTGTTTAATACAACACGTTAATACAGTGATTCTATTCAAACACAACTAAAATATAAAAATCATTGTTATTAAAAAAATATTTGATTTTTTAATGATTCATTGTCATTTTGTAAAAAAAACAAGAAGTTGTATTTGCATGCTCGCGATGTGGAAAAATCGAGCACTTCAACATATCACTACATTGTATTAATTTGAACTAAATGGTGTGATTTATACATATTTACACATTGGTGTGATAAAACTACAATAAAGGCACCGATATTGTATTAATTTGAACTAAATGGTGCAATTTATACATATTTATGCATTAGTGAGATAAAACTATAATAAAGGCACCAGTGCTCTTAACGACAACAAATGCATTGCTTCCTTCAACATAACAATTATCGTTGTCGTTATTGTTATCATTATCATCACAATAACTTGTGATGCACAAGTTTTTATATCCACCAGTACTTTTATATATGAAGCACACACCAAGACTTCATAACATGTACAATACTCACCAGTGCATATCACAAATGTAATGCACTAGTGTGTATTATTGATATAGATTCCATAGTGCTTTCAATATCTAAAATACTCACCAAGGCGATTAAAATATGCAGTATGCATTGATGCTTACTATTAGTATTTTAAGGCACTAGTGCATATCAATATGTCGTGCATTGGTGCATTAAAAACATAAGTACCACACCAATGTGCTTGATTGTCTTAAGAGCATTGTGAAAAAATATATGTGAGAAACTCCAGCAACCCATAATTTTTAATTATAGCAAGAATCTATTAAAACCTCAACTACCAATAGTAAAGATCTTTTTCTTATAGTGAAATTGTAACCCTGCAAGGGCAAGCACGAGAATGACAAATTCTAGTTACGTGAAACCTCTCGTTGTATTAGAAACCGATGTGGACTAGTTGTAAATAAAGCTCTTGCTTATGTTCCTTAAGCATGACGAGGTCTCGTGTTTGAAAAAGGTATAACTCTAAAGAGGCATCTATAGTTATAAATCTTATAGTCAATAATGTTGGGTATGTGTTATATTCTTTGCACAAGTAGTATTGTATAAGTGTTGCGTCAGGTGTGCAAGGGGGCTCGGGGGCAGCGCTCCTGAGAAAAAAAATTCTGCCTCGAGAAACATGTCACATATTTAGGTGGTTTTTCAGCACATGGTTTCTTTGCCGATGGTTTTCCATTTCTGGTTAAGGAATTAAGGTTCTTGACTAATCCAAGTCATTGGGTTAGGTTTTTGGATGCCACTGGATCCTATATTTATATTGTATTGTAAACAATGTAACACAATGAAAATATAGAATATGTTGGTTTTCTCGGTTTGGGTTTCCAGGGGAAAAATCTCTGTGTAATGTTTGTATTTGCCATTGTATATTTTTTGTTCTTTTACTGAATATATGTTTGAAGTAGATATTATACAAGGTTAAAATCTACATTTGGTATCAAAGCTTTTTTGGCTTCAGGGGGACGCCTTTGTGGTCAAGGGTTTGGCTCGGGACTGTGATAAGCCTTGTTACAGTGGGAGATCTATGGTATTGATTTTTCAGGTGAAAAGAAATGGAAATCAATTCGAAGATGGAGATCGAGAAGTTTAATGGGAAATTTTTGAGTTGTGGAAGCTCAAGTTGGAAGATCTATTGGTAGACAGAGATCAATGGATCGCGGTAGATCCAAGTAGTGCACCTACAGGAACTTCAGTAGATGACTCGAAAAAGTTGGATCGGAAGGCAAAGAGCACAATCTGACTGTGTCTCTCAGATTCACTATTATTGAATGTGTCAGAGGAAGCTACAGCCAAGGATTTATGGGAAAAGTTGGGGAAGTTGTATCAGTCTAAGTCCCTAGTGAATAAACTATTCCTAAGAAAGAAGTTGTATAACTTGAGGATGAGAGATGGAGACTCAGTGGCAGAGCATTTGAACGCCTTCAATACCGTGATAAGCCAGTTAGTATCTGTTGAGATTAAAATTTCAGATGAAGATAAATGTATTAGTTTACTATGTTCTTTACCAGACTCGTGGGACAGTCTGGTTGTGGCCATGGGTAGTAATACAACTGCCTTGAAGTTTGATGAAATGGTCTCATCCTTGTTTTCAGAGGAGATGAGACGAAAGAATATGGAAGGACAGAGCACAGACGCATTATTTGCAAGAGGACGTTCCCAGGAAAGAAATAGATCTAAGTTCTCAAGTGGGAGATCTAAGTCTATGGGTAGATCTAAATCTCCCAGAAAGTTTGTAAAGGTATGTTGGAGATGTGGAAAAGAAGGGCACTACAAGAAGCAGTGTAGATTCAAAGTTGAGAAAAAAAGGGATCTGAAGAATCTCCCTCTACAGAAGAAAAGACCTCTAAGGAAGAAGGAGGGGATGTGTACTTGGATTCTTCAAGCACACATGCAAATCATGAGGCTTGGTTGGTTGACTCTGGTGCATCCTTTCATATGACTCCCCATAGGGAGTGGTTCAATGAATATGAAAGGTATGATAGAGGTAATGTTTTCTTAGGTGATGATTCGACAACCAGAATAACAGGATGAGGAAAAGTCAAGTTGAGACTCATAGATGGAAGGATTAGAACATTACCTGGTGTTCTACACATCCCAAGTTTGGCCAGAAATTTGGTTTATGTAAGCAAAATGGACGATGCAGGGGTAAAAACAATATTTGAAAAGGAAACTTGCAGGATGGTTCGAGGAGCAATGGTGTTGTTGAAGGGAGTTCAGTTTGGAACTCTGTATAAGCTACAAGGAAGCACTATTAGTGATGGGTGTAATAGTTCCATTATTTCTGATATTGGAGTTGAAGAAGAAAGAACTCCTACAGTCTCTGGAGAAAAGGTTATGTTGTGGCATCAAATACTGGGGCATATCGGAGAGAAGGGTCTTCAACTACTACATGGTAAAGGTATGGTCGAAGGTATGTCTAACTGCTCTCAAGATTTTGATTTCTATGAACATTGTCTATATGGGAAGCAGAATCGGGTAAGATTCCCCTCTGGTGCAAAGAGGGAAGAAGGAATTTTACAGCTAGTTCACAATGATGTTTTTGGACCTGTGTCGGTCCCATCATTGGGAAAATATGTGTACTACATCTCATTTATAGATGACTTCTTGAGGAATACTTGGATATATTTCCTCAAGAAGAAATCTGAAGTCTTTGATAGGTTTAAAGAGTTTAAGGCTCTTGTTGAGAATCAAACAGAGAAAAGAATTAAGGTCTTGAGGACAGATAATGGCGAAGAGTTCTACAGGAATCAATTTGAAGAATTATGTAAGAAGTGCGGTATAGCAAGGCAGAAGACTACTCCATATACACCTCAGCAGAATGGAGTTGCAGAAAGGATGAACTGGACGTTGATGGAAAAAGCAAGGTGCATGCTCAGTGGTGTCGGGTTAGGGCAAGAATTTTGGGCAGAGGCAGTCGATACTGCATGTTACCTGGTCAACAGATCACCCTCATCGGCATTGGATGACAAGACTCCACAAGAGGTATGGACTGGTAAGGAACCTTCTCTCACACATATCAAGGTATTTGGCTGTGATGCATATGTTCATGTTTCAAAGGAAAACAGGAGTAAGCTAGATAAGAAGGTCGAAAAGTGTATCTTTGTTGGATATAAAGATGGTCTCAAAGGTTATAAGCTTTGGAACCCAAAAACTAAGAAGGTAGTGTATAGCTGAGATGTGGTATTTAGAGAAATGAAGGATGTTGTTAAACAGGAAGTCCTACCAATTAAGGAAGAACCAGAGAAAATAGAGTTTGATTTAAAAGATGATGAGTCAGACTCTACAGAAGAACAGGAATCGAAAGAAGAAGATCCTCATACTCCAGTATTGAGGAGATCAGTTTGAGAAAGAAGGCTACCGGAAAGGTATACTCCATCTGATTTCCATTCAAATTTTTCTTTGTCTATTACTAATGATGATCTTAGAACTGTCAGAGAGGCAGTGGATTCAAAGGATGCAAATCTATGGAAAAGGGCCATGGACGAAGAAATTGCATCTTTGGATAAGAATGAGACTTGGGATCTAGTGGATTTTTCGACTGGAAGAAATCCCATTGGCGGTAAATGGGTATTTAAAAAGAAGTTGAATGCAGAAGGAAAAGTGGAGAAATACAAAGCTCGGTTAGTAGCAAAGGGTTATTCCCAGGTTGAGGGAATTGATTTTGGTGAGATTTTTTCTCTTGTTGCCAAGTTAACCTCTATAAGATTTATGTTATTTGTTTTTGTTGCATTTGATTTTGAAATAAAACAAATGGATGTGAAGACAACATTCCTACATGGGGATCTAGAAGAAGAAATCTATATGAAGCAACCAGAAGGTTATGCTGTGAAGGGAAAGAAGGAGCTGGTATGCAAGCTGAAAAAGTGCCTGTATGGTTTAAAACAATCACCAAGGATGTGGTATCAAAAATTTGATACTTATATGTTGGGACTTGGCTTCACAAGGAGCAGAGAGGATCATTGTGTGTATTTTAAATTAATTGGTGATCAGTTGATTTATTTGGTCTTGTATGTGGATGACATGTTGCTGATAGGAAACAACAAGGAGATTATCTAGGATGTGAAAACTTAGTTGCCCTCTAAAATTGACATGAAGGATCTTGGTGCTTCAAATTTCATTTTGGGCATGGAAATAAAAAGAGATCGAAAAAGGAGGAAACTCTAGTTAAATCGGAGAAAATATGTCGAGACAATATTGCAGAGGTTTAATATGCAGGAATGTAAACCGGTCAAGGTTCCTATTCCTGTTGGTGTAAAGTTATCTGGGGATCAATGTCCCAAGACACATGAAGAGGATGAGGGCATGTCTCGTGTTCCATATGCAAGTGCAGTTGGCCGTTTGATGTATGCAATGGTCTGTACTAGACCAAACATTGCACATGCAGTGGGAGTTTTGAGCAGGTATATGTCAAAACCAGGGAAGGAGCATTGGACAACGGTAAAAAGGGTTTTCAGGTATTTGCATGGAACTACTAGCTATGGATTGTGCTACGAAGGAAGACCAGGATTGTACATAGTGGTGGATATTCATGGCTTTGTGTATGAAGACAGGGTTGGAGATCAGGATCGTAGGATATTTACAAGTGGGTATGTGTTTAAACTGCTTGGAGGAGCAATAAGTTGGATGAGCAAAAGACAAACTGTAGTGGCACTTTCAACTACATAAGCTAAATACATGGCATCCACTCATGCAAGTAAGGAAGCAGTATGGTTACAAAGATTGTGTTCAGGTATTGGGTTGGTACAACAAGTTGTAAGGATAGATTGTGACAGTCAGAGTGCAATTTTTTTGGCAAAGAACCCAACTCATCATTCAAAGACAAAGCATATTGATATTCAATATCACTTTGTGAGAGACATGGTTGGAGAAAAGAAAGTATTGTTGATGAAGGTGGACACTTTGAAGAATGTTGCAGATACATTAACAAAATTTGTGAGCATTGAGAAGTTCTCTTGGTGTAGAGGATCCATGGGTATTGTTGCCCTGGATTGTTGACTATGTAACCCTATAACCCCTTGTATGCAAAGAAAACAACAAGTGGGAGAATGTTGGGTATGATTTATATTCTTTGCACGAATAGTAGTGTCTGAGCGTTGCATCGGGCGTGTAGGGGGGTTTGAGGGGGGTGCAGCGCCCCCGAGAAAAAAAAATATGCATCGAGAAACGTGTCACATATTTAGGTGGTTTTTCGACACATGGTTTCTTTGTCGATGGTTTTCTATTTCTAGTTAAGGAATTAGGGTTGTTGACTAATCCTGGTCATTGGGTTAGGGTTTTGGATGTCGCTGGATCCTATATGTATATTGTATTGTAAACAATGTAACACAGTGAAAATATAGAATATGTTGGTTTTCCCGGTTTGGATTTCCAGGGGAAAAATCTCTGTGTAATGTTTGTATTTCCCATTGTATATTTTCTGTTCTTTTACTGAATATCTATTTGAAGTGGATATTTTACAAGGTTAAAATCTTCAAATACACGTGTATGCTTAAATGTGTATAGTCTTCTAGTCGCAATGCATTTGTGAATAAGGTTGTGTGTGCATATAATCTATGGAAAGGTTGTTACTCTATCCAAGTAAACACCTGGAGCAAGCTAATCTCATAATGATAGCTTCCACTTGTTAGCTTGAGAAAAGGATGGACCTATTCAATGCGACTTCGTATTTATTTTTGGATGGAGAATTATTGTCGAATCATGATTTTGACAACTTAATGAAGAAATCAATTTCAAACTTGAACCTTAAATATTGCGATTAAATTAGAATTTTGGGTGAAAACCTAGGGTAATTAGGGGAATCCATCCTTATAAATTGTGGAATGTTATGTGGATAGCTTGTGTTGACAAGGGTAGACATCTTATCAGTGTTGGACTAAAATCTTTGTAATTATGCTTATGGAAATTTTGGGCTATTTGTTTTAAAACACAAGTATTCCAACATAGGATGAACACCTTCAATATCCACTCACACAACAAGATCAAAGATCAACATACCAATGTTTTTACGTGGTAAAAGCCCCGTGGGGAAATATCCATGGCCCCAACCAATGTGGCCACTCGGAGAAATTTATTAATGCAAAATAAAATAGTACAAAGAGATTTAGAAGAGAGTTTCTCATAATCGATCATTGAAAAATGACCCTCCATGCTATGTAAATAGAGATAATGGACCAATCGGGTGTTAAGCCATGGATCAATGTAGTTGTTAAGTCAAGGATAATATGATTCGTTGGATCACTTTATGTCAAGAACATATCGTGACCATCAAATTACCTATGTACAAATGAATACCAATGCATACTAAAGAAACACACTTTAACCTAATGACACATTAGACCAAGTTGATCTTAACTAACTCCTAAGTGTCTAAATATCCTGACATCCCCCCTTAAGAAAAACTTGGGATAGGATTGAAGTATTTACAAAGGCGACACAATAGGATAAGGAAGAAGGTATTAAATCTTATCCCCCCTTAATGACAACTTCATAATCTCCTAACATACATCGAAGTTTGGAAAACTTCGCTTATGTAAGAGACTTTGTGAAAGTGTCTACAACTTGATCTTATGTAGGGAAAAATAACACTTCATTAACGCGATCATGAATGAGATTTTTTATGAAGTCCATGTGTATCTCGATGTGTTTGTTGCGCTGATGTTGAACTGAATCTTTGGCGAGCTTGATGACACTCTGATTAGCGCACCAAAGGGTGGTTGGATGTTGTTGCTGGAATGCAAACTCTGAAAGGATCTACCAAAGCCACAAGGATTCTTGAATTGCATTAATCATTGCTTGGTACTCTGCTTTTGTTGAAGAAAGAGCAATGGAATATTGTTTCTTATAGGCCCAAATGACAGGTCTTGAACCAAGGTTGAAAACATAACTTGCAGTAGACTTTCGATCATTAAGGTTACTATGGGGAAAAATCCCCCTAATCAAGGTCTAGTGACTAGGGTGAGCCGTGACACCTTAAAAGACATAAATACTCATATTCTACCCAAATCAACCAAGACCTAATGCCAATTAAGGAAAGGGAGAGTAAATCAAGGTATGCACCTTAATTCCTTCCATTTGTAGTATATCCTTTCCTCTCATTGTTCGCTCCTAGATTGCAGGCCTCCTCCCAATGTGGCCTGAAAAAACTTCAGAGAACAATATATAACATCATATGCATATATCACAAAGATCATTTAAAGGTATAGATATTCATGAAAGCAATTTATAAATATAAACACGAAGACACATAGATTTGGGATGAGAAGATTCTCTTTTATTGAAAACAAGATGATAACATACAACCTTAATCTTGTCGATGTCGCTCCAAGTACCTCGCCTGAGTTCCTCTATTTAGACTCCAAGTGCACCATTCCCAAAGTGATATCCTCACAACCAACATGCCAACAGAAGGAAATGGATGGATTGTATAAGGAGGATGGATGATTGGGAATGTTGAGGATGAAAACTCAGAACGGGATGCAGAGGCTTGGAATGCAAGGGAGAAATTTTGGCAGAGTTCACTTGCCTCTTCTTTCATATATATTCAAATGACCCCCTTAGGGCCCTTTATATGGAGAAAATGATGGTTATTCGATTGTCAGAAGGGATACATGAGGTCAAATGGTTGTGCAACCCAAAATAGCCTGTAAACTCGGCCCTGAGAGTATACATGGGTTGTTAGGTATGCAAATAGTGTATGTACATGCACTGCATATGTAGCAGGGTGAGTACATCATAAAAAAATGTGTTTTTTAAGAGGAACCTCAACAAAACTGGTTGACAAATGTGTAAATGAGTAGGCCAATGTCAGAAATGCATAATAGTGGCATTTTGAGCTATAACAAATGCCCCCTAATGTGTGAGGCCAGAAGAGAAATTGACGACCGAAATACATTACAACATCTTTAATAAAGTGGGAAGGCACCGAGTCGAGTGAGCCCAAACAAGTATTCATGAGTGTGTCATCTGCAAAATAATAATAATAATCACCAACATGGGCATACCCATGCTCAGGACAAACTAAACATGGATGCCAATCAAGTACACTACAGATCCATGTCATATAGAGTAATCATGGCTACATGACTAATATGTATGCCAACAAAAATTGTAGTTGTGAATAATACACATCAGATCTACATCTCAAAATCATCAGAAGATATACAATGTCAAATGAATCTTCAGGAGGCATCTGACTTCATGATTCGAGCAATATCTTCAAGATATTTGAAACTTGGGTAGGAGTATAATAGGAGTGTAAGACTCACTACCCTGAGGTCTTCAACAAGACGTCCAATAAAGACTAGAGGATCTCGAACATCAAGCACAAAACTTCCTTGATTTTGAATGTGAAGTTGATGGGACTCTCGGGATGGCCAACTTATGAAGGTCAAGAGACTTATCGCAAAATGGCCAACTCAGGTTGTAAGACTTTCCCTTAGACAAGAGCATGACATATGAAAATACTCAGGCAACATGTTATTGAAATAAGTATGTGGAACAGGAGGCACCACAAACTCTCCATATGTTTGGAAGAGTAACCAAATAGAGGAGGACATGACTCTATGTAACGAGAAAAACTTCCTAAGGTCATACTAAATCCCAATGCTTACAGAATAATCTGAAGGATGTGCTTTGTCCAAGGGTGACTAGATTGTTGCCAGTAAAAGAGACTGTTTCTTGTCCCCTCTTTTTCGAATATTTGATTTTTTTTTGTCTTTTTCATATATTTAATGAGCTTGAAAAAGAATAAAAGGATGCTACGTTACAAAGGAGGAAAGAATGTCGCGGGCAAGCAAACTAGTTCCAAGTGCATGGAACACACTGATGCTTAGTTCAAGGAGACATGTGCGGGATATGGACACTCGGGAAAATTCCTCCATGGGTCAGGGTGTCAAATCATAAAGGAAAAAATGTTGCAAGGCCTGCACCTAAGGAATGCTCTAAAAGTTTAGCAACAACAAAATGGAGCCGACATTAGGCCAAAGATGAAACAACAAAACATGTAATGCGATTACAGATTGACACAATGAGCCTCCTTCAAGGTAAATTTTTACGAGCCCAGAGAAGGTAAGCTCGACAGTTTTTCACGTTTAAAGAGTCTTAAAAACCAATAAAAGAAGACTCCAAAGTGGTATTTTTTGTAAGTTTAGTCTCCAGGGCCTGAAAAAGAATAAAACAATACCAAGGATAACTCTTCTGGTCACTCGGGCCAGAGTATTCCTTTTTTTCACACAGTCCAATCGGTTTGAAAAAAGGGTTAAACTTATACCGAAAGGACGTCTCTTCAAAACCTTTTTAATGAGTGTGACAAAGACAAGATCACTCGACTATCTTTTCAATTTTAAGGAGTCTGAAAAGAGCTTAACTATGGACTCCCTCATCCTTTTTCGTAAATCCAGTCCCTTAAGCACGAAAAAGTATAAAACATAACTTAGGAGAACTCTCACGACGAGACGTGTCTCCCGAGGCGTACCTTTTTATTGGTTAATCTATTGGTCCGAAAAAGGGGTAAAATTATGCCAAATAGATGTTCTTTTCATACCAATTAATGAGTGTGGAAAAAACAAGGTCACTCAACGATCTTTTCCTATCTAGGGAGTCTGAAAAGGGATTAAAGAAAACTCCAGGGGGTTTCCTTTTTTGTAAATAATCTCCAAGGCCCAAAAGAGTGATAAACAAAAACCAGGGAGAATGACCCTTTTTCACAAATTTAGTCTATCAGGCCTGAAAAAAGGGTTAAACTTACACCTGAGAATACTCTCCTAGCGAACCGTAGCTCCTAGGGTGTACCTTTTTCATAAAATTAGCCATTCGAACCGAAAAAAGGGGTAAAATATTGTCGAAAAGATGTTCCTTCAAAATTCACTTTGATGAGCATGAAGGGAAACATGATCACTTGAGAATCTTTTCAATTTTAGAGAGTCTGAAAAGAGCTTAAAGAAGACTCAAGGGGGCTCCTTTTCGTATTTAATCTAAATGAGGCCGAAAAGGATAAATAATTTCTCGCTAGATGTTGCTTTCATAGTTTAAGTGAGCTTGAAAGAAGACAAACCATGTTGTAGGGGAGTTCCATGGGTATAGGCCAGAAAAAAGATGAAGAAGAAGGATAAGGCTTCAACACAATGTCATGGTGGGACTAAAAGGGACTCCCAATCTTACAGAAGACTCACATCATGGATGATAGAATGCAACACAAGGATCTACCTAGGGAATCCATGGAGAGAAAGGCTCTACCAATTAATTACGACACTTCTAAAGCAACATGGAAGGTTTCATGTCGCACTTCGGTGGGATCGATCCTATCTCAAAGCAGAAATCGTCAATAAATGTAAAATGCAATGTGGTATAAACCTACCCTATATGCAAATGACGAAAACATAACTGCATCACAGGATGATATAACTAGTACCCATGCATTAAAAAATACTGAATCTAGATCATGTAAGACTTTTAAATGACCAAAAGATCACCAAGAGGAACCAAAACACCCACCGAGCAAACAATAGGGAAGGAAACATGGCAAAACTAGGTCAACAAAGGGTCAAAATTTATGTAAATAGAGGTGAAAGGGGTAATTTTCACCATTGTAGTTTGAAAAAACCCAAAGACAGTAAAAACCCTCTTTCTTCAATCGCACATTCGGAGAGAAACGCTGGAAGAAATCAACTCATTCTTGAACCAAGTAAGTACCCCTCGCCTTCTCTTGCAATTCCAGTCATTTTTCATGATTTTTAGAGAAAATTGGGGTCCACACGCCCTAAATTTCCTCACGATTGTGCATGTACGGGCGTTTTTCACGCTCAACACACGGATGTACACTAGTTGAGATACCCTCAACAAGCGTACATCCATGATTGTCTTCAAAACAAGGCACGTACATGCTCACAAAAGTTATAAAACAAAGGCACTAACTCCCAAAATGTTGCACGATCTAGGGTGTATGTGTGTTGGAGGGAAAGAGAACATGAAGAAGTGGACCAAATGGTCGAAGAGGGCCCAACGACCTTGGCTATACTAAAACAATGCAAAATGTGGAAATTCTTCGACCGTCCTTTTACGAGAGCCCAACCAAGACTACTAAACCACTTGATTGAAAACTAGAACTCGGATGCAGAGGCCTTTATCCTAGAAGGCCAATCTTTGACACCAACCACCGAGGATATCTACTTTTTGACCAGCCACTCTAGGAGTGGTGAGCTGGTGAACTTGACGACTTTCCCTCCAGGGCCATATAACACAGTCCATTATGGTTACATGTATTGTGAAGCCGATATAGAAAAAGTAGGTTCTCAAGTCCCTATACATAAGATTGTGAATCTTGTCTTTAGAGTGGTGTTATAGTGATTGGGAGGATTACTAGATCGGTTGCTCTACATCAGGCCTCTCGAGCTCAGATGCATTATGCAGTGCAGTGTCTACAACCAGTGATATTTGATTGGAGCACTACCATGCTCAACTGTATGAAGACACAACTGACAGAGTGTAAGTTGAGGAAGAAGAAAAACTTCGGATTTGGGATAGTGTTATGTGCATTATTCTTTGAAAGAGTGTCGGTCATAAGCCCCAAGGAGAGTGTGTGAGGTCACATAGCCTCGTTTCCAACACTGTGTAGATGGGTCGCTTTGATGCCTCGCCAAGGAGCAAGGGGGAAAGTGAGTCGTATGATGGCGAGTTCTTCGACTAGTGGAAACAACAGATTCATGCCATCGAGGATTATCCATACACGAGGATTAGCTTCTTGAGAGACCCCAACATGCTCACGTCCCCTGGCGCAACATGTGGTGAGACAGGTACGTACTATGTTTTTTTTTATTATAAGAAAAATGTATTTGGTAACATCACAATACTGACTCAAAACCATGTTATGTAGAGATGTGGATCCAGTGCGGCCAGCGGACCTCTCTCAGACTAGGTGTCGTCCTCGAGAGCAGACCCAACCAAGAGGAGCCGCAGCAGTGGTGGGGCCATCGTCAGTAGAGGCCAAGAGAGTAATGAGGCAGGTAGAGAGGAACTTGATGTCCCTCACCCGTAGCATGCCTATGGCGGATATCGAGGATCTTCCACCATCTATGTAGCCTCATGTAGTAGGAGCACCTAGGGTATGGGTCCAATTGTTTTGGCGTCTAGCCAACATCGTAGTGCATTATAGTAGGTCCAATAGGCCTAGATCTAAGATTAGTATTGGACATCATGCGTGTCGAGGCATCCTTTTTTATATCTCTCTTGTGTATTGAGGGCTTAAGCTCGACGACATATACTTGACACTTTTGAGGCTTACGACCCACATTTTGTACTGTGACATCATTTTTAGACATGTTATATATAATTATATTTTTGCCTTGTGAACTAAATATCTTTTGTACAAATATACTTACATGTGTGTATGTGTATGCTTATATACTTATGTATGTGAAAGATGGCAATCTAAAACATAATTTGCCAATGTATCAGTTAATTGATTAGAGCGCCTAGGAACATGAATATATGTAATATAATCGAAATAACGTTCCAACAGATGTACCCTAAGGAATCATCGGTGCAGGGTGGGATCGTGGATACGGTACACTCCATTTAACTATGACACTACCAGTTGAGCATCTAGATGAACCTGGAGGTGAGAAATACGATGTGACAAAACATCACGTAGCAATTCTATTACATCACTATACTTGACGACATTATTGGTTGCTTCTCCTAGACAAGCACCTCTAGAAGATATCAAGCCTCCAAGTGTGTCGGCTAGCACCGTCCGCAAACCCAACATAAACCTCATATTCTCTTGATATCTGCCACAATGGAGAAACACAATAAACTACACTTCCACAAGACAAAAAGATATTAAAATAATTAGATAAATATATACACTGTTTACAAGAAGTCACACTTGGGTGACCAAGCTAAGCATAATAGTTATTTAGATAAAGCCCATTTTTGGGCCCAGGAAACACATTGCCTTCAAATTCAACCAATTCATAAGCACCTTTTTCCAAAACTTTCTTTATAATCAATGGTCATAACCACATGGGTTTAAACTTGCCTTCCCCCAAGGGATCTTTACCTTGATCATAGACCAAGACAAGATCACCTTCGGAGAAAACTCTAGGTGAACCAATTGATCGTACTGACACTTGACGTGACGTTTATGAGACTCGTTAGCCAAGGTTGCATCCTGACATTGTTCTTCAATATGCTTGAGATAGATAAGACACTCTTCAAGCGCAGTTGTGTTGGGCAATAGTTCCACTGCCAACTTGAGAGAAGGAATCTGACACTTTATAGGCAAGATTGCCTCCATCCCGTAAACAAGTTGGAAAGGAAAGAATCCTATAGCAGTCTTGAAGCAAGTTAGATATGGCCAAAGTGTTGAGTATAACATCAAATGTCAATTTGACTGGGCCGAATTGATTGTTCGTTGGAGAATGGTATTAAGAGACTTATTGACAGCCTCCACTTGACCATTTGCTTGTGGATAATAAGGTGACAAATGTTCTTGTTTGAACCCTAAATTTTATGTTATCTCAGTCATCATCTTATTTTGAAAGTGACTGCCATGGTCTATGACAATCTCTTTTGGTATACCGAACCTAACAACGATTTGGTTGAAAATGAAGAGTGACGTCGTTTACCCATCATTACTAAACGTTGGCATGGCTTCGACCCACTTGGTGAAGTAGTCTACTGCCACAATGATATAACGATGCCCCCAAGCAGAAGATGGGTGGCATGTAGTGAAATCAATTCTGTTGGTTGTGGAGCCTGATTATCTTCCTGATTCAGAGGTCCTTGTTTTCAGCCGTGTTTATACCCCATGAAGTATTTACACCCCAGAAGTATGTACACTCTTCCACGTGGGGGAGTGCAGAGGGGGGGTACCCCCTCTGCGG
>ML823191.1:97331-114587 GCA_009831015.1 Picea engelmannii
GTTGGTCTTCAAGAATGAAGATGAAGATGAGAAATTTGCCAGGTCCAAGAAGGTTCAGAGTCCAGCATATACAGCAGCGGTGGAGTTGTTGAGATCAGTCTCCAAGTGGGAGATTGTTGGTTGTGGAGCCTGATTATCTTCTTAATTCAGAGGTCCTTTTTTGCAGCCGTGTTTATACCCCATGAAGTATTTACACCCCAGAAGTATGCCCGGCTGGGGGGTCTGGGGGCAAGCGGGCCCCCAGCGGGGGTTCGAGGGCAGCGTCCCCCGATGGGGGTTCGGGGGCGGAGCCTCCAAAGCAAAAATTGCCTTGTAAAAGTATATTGTAATTTCATTGTAAATCTAGACCGTTCATTATAAGGTCGCAAATCTAACGGTAGAGATTATGTTAGGGTTTTTTTCCCTAGAAGGCAACCCTCTTTTATGAGGGAAATGTATTACGGCTATGTATGATGGTGAATATTGTATTCTGAGAGAGGAGACTATGAGAGAAAGAAGAGGAAGTTACAGCGGGTTTTGTTGTAGGTTGTATCCCTTCATTTGCTGGATAATAATAAAGGAAGGACTGGGCAATTTCTTTGGTGGACGTAGCCCACACTGGGTGAACAACGTAAATCTGTGTCTCTCTTGTATTGTGTGTCTTCTGTGTTTTATTTCTGCATTTGTTTTATTTTATTGCTCCGCGGTCCTGTTTTTCTAACAAATTCCCCACTCAGTGAAGGGACCAACAACAATAAAAATAAACAGAGGACCAGCGTGTGCCCACATCTTTCGAGAGAATATCTGACAGGGGTGGCACTTCATAACTGCCTCTATACAATCTTTGATTAATGAGGGCCAAAAGTATCCAACACGAAGGATTTTCTAGGCTATAGCCAACCCAGAAAAGTGACCGCCACATGCTCAAGTGTGGCAATCATTTAGCACAAACTCTGCTTCCTCATGAGTCAGACAACGAGGGAGAACAAAGTCAACTCCTCGACGATACAAAGTGTCATCGATGATAATATAATTCTGTGCCTGATGCCGTATCTGTCGACGCTCATCACGAGAAGTAGAGGGAGGACACTTTAGATTCTGAAGATACACAAGTATATCTCCATACCAAGAGTTAGAAGACATGATAAGGAAGAGATCCTCATTGATCAACAACTCTTCAGGAAACTCTTTGCCACTCTCAATCGGAAGTTACAAAATAAACTCTGCAAAGACCAAAGATTTCTCGAACTTCGCTGAAACAAAGTCCAAACCGAATTCTTGAAGAATAAAGATACACCGACTAACATTCTTGTCGATGACCCGTCATGTCAACACATACTGAAAAGGATTGACGATGGCCATGACAATGGTCTTATAGAGTAAAATATAATGATGAAACCTTTGGACAATGTGGACAACTACCAAAGCTAGTTTCTCAATGTGGGTATAACTGAGTTCTTGTCCGACTAAGCCTTCACTGAGGTAGTAGATAATGTGTTCCTGGAGCGCGTCATCCTCCTGAACCAGGACCATACGGATGGTGGATTCTGTTGTAGCTAAATATAACAAGAAATCTTTAACATAATCAGGAGGGTTGAGCAGAGGGCGAGACATTAGGGCACTTTTCAACGCTTCAAAAGAGCATTGAGCAGCTTATCCCAAAATAATGGGACCCCTTTCTTCAAAAGAGGAATAAACCCCTTAGTAATTTCAACATAGTTAGCAATAAATCATCGTAAGAAGTTAGCTTTCCCTTGGAGACTCTGAAGCTGAGGAAATGTGCACGGGGGAGTTAATTGAACTATTGCCTCAACCTTAAGAGGATAGATCCCTTTGTTGAACACGATAAATCCCAATAAATGTCTCGATGTCACACAAAAGCTACACTTGTTTGGATTCAAGTGAATCTAGTAGTAGCGACACCTCTCAAAGATAAGTCGAAGGTGACTGGGATGATCAGATCTCTTGTGAGAATGTGATGCAAGATCATCAAGATATGATTTAACTATATGTTTGAGGTCATGAAAAGTGAACGATATGGCCCGTTGGAAAGTAGCTCCAGCATTTTTTAGGCCAAAAAGCATTTTCTTATATGGAAATGTACCCCAAGGACATATAAAAGTAGTCTTATGTTGATCCTTGGTCTTGATATGAATTTGATTGTACCTTTAGAAATCATCCATAAAGGAAAAAACTTCACAACCTGCACATTCATCGATAATCTAATCAATGAATAGGTTAGGAAAGTTATCTTTCAGGTATGCCTTGTTCAGATCGTGGAAATCAATGCACACTCGAATTGTACCTTGCTTTTTATTGACAGGAACAAGGTTTGACACACATTCTGTTAATTGAACTGGGTAGATGAAACTAGCCTTAATTAATTTCTCTACCTCAGCTTTAATGGTCATTGCCTTTCGAGGGTTGACAGGGAAAAGCTTTTATCGAACTGGCTTGGCATCGGGATAGGTTCTAATTTGGTGTTCAACAATACGAGGGTCAATGCCTGGCATTTTCTTCACAAGACCAGGCAAAAACGTCACAAAATTATTTAAATAACTCAGTATACACTTGAATCTCCTCGAGGGAACAATATGCTCGAACGAAGACATTTTCGATGACGACAAGGGTTTTGGAGATATCAATTGGAATCGTGTCAGATATATTCGCCATGTTTCCTTCGACATATATTATGTGTGTTTCCAAAGGGTTAACAGGGCGAATGACATCTCCATTCATGGTCAAAGTAAACTCTCTTATTTCCACTCTCCTAAGAGCAAGTAAAAAGTATGACCTATGATGAAGATCATCCCAAGGTTTGTCTGGACTTATCATTGCATCTAAAATCGCCTCGTCCGAAGGAAAGACCAACTCCAAAGGATCATGTGAAGTACGAGACTCTTGAGCTCAAATAGGCTCTAGAACAGGATCTAGCTCTTGAGGGGGAGTTGTATCAGAGTTTGTCGAGGTTTGTTGAACAATATTGTACACGACCTCAGTTGTGGATAAGGGAATATCCATGTCAGGATTCCCTACCCATTCCATCGAAGTTGATGGGGAAGGTAAACTCGACAGATCATCGAAATAAGTTGTTCGAAATGAACTCACTTGGAAAATCGCAGCCTTAGGCTGATCAGGGACAACCGAAATAAACTTAATATCCTTCAAAGGCAGTGGAAAGTCAAAAGCGCCCATCAAAAATGGAAATAGTCCAACACCTAAGTTGACAGTACCTTCTTGCGGGTTATCAATCATTGGGACCATGGATGCCCCCGATGAAGGGTCAGGCCGAGATAAGAACAACTAATCAACGGTTATTATCCTACCTTCATAAGGAAAGCATATAACTCAAAATATGGTGGATATTATTGTTGTCATTGCGTAAGTCCAACTTCAACCCAACAAAAGGTTGTAGTCGAGAGGCAAGTCAACTACTTCGACCTCAACACACACAATTTTTCCCTCCAACTGCACGGGGAAGGAAGGGAATATGCCATGCAGTCGAAAAGAATGACCGTCAAATGCAGTTAACAACATGGGATACATAGATAACTCGGGTCAACCAATAGCCTTCCAACATGCCAACGACATAACGAAAGTTGATGCACCCTCGTCTAGCACCGGGCGGAAAATATACCGTGTCAACGATTTCATGGCACAAACCACTATTATCTGAAAGGTGACGTGGTGAGGAAAATGACGCTTATGATTGGAAGGGTAAGAAATGATAGATCTTGAGTTAGATGGCTCAGCAACACCTAAAGCAGACATTGACGCTTTTCCCTGCAAGGGGCAACTTTGGAGGACCTCAAGAGCAGACATCGCATAAGGGGTTTGTGCAAGAACTTCAACAACATAGTAGTTATGGGCAGCCCTTGCGTTTGGATTATGAGAAGCTTTATTAAACGCACCTTTGGGGATGTGAGTCATTGTTTCTCCCATTGTCTTCTCGATATGAATATGAGGCAATAGGTGAGGAGCTTCTTTGCCTTTCTAAGTAGATTCAAGAATTTTGTAATCACAGGCCCTGGTATGAAGATCAACATCCGCTCTCATCGTGTACACATTTGCAGATCCAGTGTTAGCATTAAGTGTGGAGGCACCCTGATTGCCCCCAGGCATGTTTGTGGATGAGGAAGCCTATGCCAAATTCTGCCCTTGAGGGAAAGGGTTAGTTAACATAGAAGGATACTATTGTGCCAAAAGCTTATGGGCTTCCCCCATACGATGGCATTGATGAGTCAGGTGGTCGTTTGTGCAAAGCTTACATGGGAACTTAACCTTCTTCTTTCCATACTTTCCCTCACTAGCATTGTTAGCAACCTTTTTATCATTACCCCCATTACCCTTCTTTCCCTTGCCCTTTATTTTCCCCTCAGATTATTGGTTATCCTTGGGGTTTGTTGTCTGTACAGTGTGTACTTCCGACGTGACCATGGAGGGGGAAACCATACTAGAAGTCTGGCTGGCCACAGTATGTTGTAGCTACAATTGTTTCATTTGGTTGGACAATTGATCTGTGGGCTTACTTTGTGCTGAGCCCACAATACCATCAACAAGAGGCCCAAACTTTGGTTTGGTCAAGTCAAAGTTTGGCTGTGGTGTGTCAGGAAGAATCTCATAAAACATGCCAGATTGCGAACAGATCAATTCCAGTTGTTGAGCCCTCATTATAGCCTCTTCCTCATAAAACATTCTTGAAGTTGGACGTCTTTAGAAACACAAGGCACCAAAGACTTCAGGAAATACTCGAGAAAAAATGTAGGATGGACCTTTACTTTAATTAATCTCTTACGACGACGTCATTCCCGGATATGATCTAAGATATGGACGACCTTAGTTTGCTCAAAATTGGCCAGAAACTTAGTGGCAGCATAGTATCTCACCAGTAACTGAAAATTGTTCAAGAAAACCATCGCCAGATCGTTAAAGTAAGAGTACTTCGAGCAATCGAGCTCAATATACCACTTCGTGACACCCCCTATAATATTGCGTTGAAACAATCACAACTTAATAGAGTCTTCATTAAGATAATTAGAGGAGCACCACAGGTGAAAAGTTGTAACATGATCGCCTAGATCTTTGCTACGATTGCCTTCAAATTTTGAAATATCTGAGGGTAACTTAGTCGGCATAGGCGGCCAACGTTGATCATGACAAGTAGGGTCATTTAACAATCTTGACAAGTCTGGAAAATGAAGAGTTGCCAAAAATGGTAACCTAGGTTGTGATAAAGTTAAAGGAAAAGAGGAACCGGGATATTGGCTGGCACCAAGTTGCCAGGAAAAGTTTGCCTGTTGACCAGGGTTTTGGTAAAAACTAGGGTTTCCTTGGCTAGTGTAAGGGACCTGTGCACAAGTTTGCATCGTAGACGAATTCAAATAGTTTGATGACATACCTTGAGTGGGGATTGCCCCTTGCATGGTATTCCAAAATCCTTGGTTGAGGTTTCCCCCAGCCGATCCCCCTGGTATAGGAACTGAACCATGCCTGAGGTTCCACTCGATGTGGGAGGGGTTTCCCCCAGTCATCATCCCTTCCAGAGGTAAACAACCCTGCCCGGGATTTCCAAGACCTTGAAAGGAAGTGGTTTCTGCCATCATTCCTTGTGAAGGTACAAAGCATTGCATAATGTTAGATTGATTGAGAAAGGGGTTACCCCCCGATGAAAACGCTGACGAAGAGAAGGCGTTATTCCCAAAAGCACCAAATAAAGAGAACGACGTGGACCCAACCAGATTCATATAGGACTGAGGCCTTTGACTCCCTCCATTAAGCAAGCTAGAACTGGAGTTGGGCCTGGGTGGTTGCTGAAAAGAACCTCCAAGCTAGGGGAACGGAGGGGGAATATCACCCCCACCATTAGGGACTGCATTGTAAGGAGCAGAGGCGCCCCCGAGAGATCCTTGCAAGGGAGTAGTAGAACTCCCTGCCTCTAAACCAGTAGTTTTTATAGTGGAGTAGGTTAAAGTCGAACTTATGTCAAAACCTGATATCCCATATGAGAAAGGAGCAACATACGTGTTTTGTACGGTAAAAGTATGAACACTGGTTGACGTTGTAGTAGATATTGTGCCATTGCCAGAAGTAGTAGGTGTCTGATGAGAAGTATTCCTTGTAGGAGAGGGCGGGGGAGGAAGTATGGTGCCCCCTCCGCCTGCGACCGGGACGAGAGTAAGAGGACTCCCAATAGGGGTAACATCATTTGCTTCCATAGCCAGCCACCTAACAAGATGACGATCAATAGTAGTCACCTCAAGACGTACTATCTGAACAAGAACCGACTTTAAAAGGTTAGTTATCAGAGGGTTCTAAGGCCTAAAGCCTTCAACTTCGAGGTCTAAAACGCTAGTCTCTTCTGGTGCAAGGGTGTCTCCTCTAGGAACAGGATTGGGCACAATTTCTTATGGCCCGGTAGCTTCAAAAGAACCTTCTTGATCTAACCTTTGCCTCAGCGATGGCAGGGGTGGCTCCATAGTTACCGACGAGAGGCCTTCGAGCCTGTTCGAACGACAGAGTTATTGATCTTCCACTTTGTGAAATGATAAAATGACACTCTAAGGTAAATCTAGGGAGAAGCACAGAGCACACACTACAAAGTCCCTCAAGATAAATCAAGCGAATGAGAGAAAGGCATGAAGAATAGTTATGCCAACCAACACTAGAGCAACTTACCGGTGTAAGTGTAACTCGAACACAGAAACACCCTCTGGTTATACTCTATAAAGAATGGTTTGACGTCTATCCTAGGTACCGCGGTATGCCCCCCACAGTCACCTGTGTGAGTACCTATAAAAGGAAACTAGGTTTCCAACTCGCAGTTAGTCACCAGGTGGGTACAGTCGACAGTCAGGCAGATCGTATGAGCAGGATAACTATGTCTGAAGCCTTTCAAGGGTACCAAAAGAAAATGGTCTGGAAGACAAATGAGGATCACGAATGGATTCAAGGTCCATGATGCTCCATAGTCAAATGAAGTCAAAAAAATCCCAATAATGACCCTCAAATACAATCCCCGCTACTCTTGGTCCATCTTTGGAGGGGTTATCTCCTCTACCTTTCCTCACACAACCTCGTGCTTATCCCTTGTGTTAGAGGGGGGTCCAGGCTAAATTTTATGAGAACTAGACTTCAACACTCCTTAACTCAGACTCTTAAGTATGTCTAGTGGCCTTGGAGAGTTTCCTCTCGACACCTAATCCAAGGCCCTAAGTCCTAGTCTAATTGGTGTACCTTGTAAATGAAAAAGTCTAATTGATTTTAACATTAAGTGTTAAGTTTAGTGGCTTGATTACATAGGGGTGCGGTAGTGAAACTCGATGTTCTTTTAGAGACGAAAAAGAGGAGAATTATAGAGATTTTATAACATTGTGCTTTAAATGCGGATGAAAGCAAGCTACGTCCTACAAATAAAGATTTGTCTCTTTTCACTTAAAATGCAAACTTTTCAAAAAACAAACCAAGATCCTACGCACAACCTATCCTATAATGCTTTTTCGTTTCCAATGAAATGCAACTAATCAGACCTTTTTGGAAAGAAAGTATCAAGGAACTTTGGGTTAGAACTTCTTTTCTTTTATAAACACAACTTAAGATACTACAACCAAGCAAACATGTAAAGTAACATGCAAATGCAGTTATTGAAATTTTTATATGCTTGTGAAATGAAAACAACAAAACAACTATTTTTTTTTCTTTTCAAATCACACCAAGAAAGAAGTAGATCAACCAAGAGACTAACTCAGGTCCTAAACCACTGCCAGGAAACAGGGATTCACCAGAATCCAAAGGAGAACCTAAAACTTAAAAGCACAACTTCAACCTTGATAAAAGACATAAAGAGACAAAGAAAACTATACAAGAGGATTTCTTTACCATTTCATAAACAATTTGAGACTTAAATCTTGTCCAACAACAGTTAACATAGTTCTCTGGCAGTCAGGAGGACCTGAGAAACCATAGGTTTCCTGGAAGGAATGAATTTTTTTTTGAAAAAAACTCTTCAAAGGAACGGATACGCGTGGTGTGCAAAGGCAACATCGGTATGTCTGTGGGCTGGATTAAATTCAAAGAGCGGGTGTACGCGTGTTGGGTATAGACCAGGGTGCGTATATGAGTAAACAACCTCAAAAAAAAAGATAAAAACTCAAAGTGACCACCCAGATAAGGAAAACTGGTAAACACCTAGAAGGTGACCAGAGACTCTCACAAACTCAGAAAGCACAGAAAAACAACAAGAATTCAAACCAAAAAGAATCTCCTGACAAGACCCTAAAGAGCTTCCCCAATGGAGTCGTCAATTATGGCATGGGGAAAAATCCCCCTAATCAAGATCTAGTGACTAGGCAGAGCCAAGACACCTTAAAAGACAGAAATACTCATATTCTACCCAAATCCAACAAGACCTAATGACAATTAAGGAAATGGAGAGTAAATCGAGGTATACACCTTAAGTCCTTTTGTTTGTACTAGATCCTTTCCTACAGTTGTTTGCTCCTGGATTGCAAGCCTCCTCCCAATGATGGCCTGAAACAACTTCATAGAACAATATATAACATCATATGCATATATCACCAAGATCATTTAAAGGTCTAGATATTCATGAAAGCAATTCATAAATATAAACATGAAGACACGTAGATTTGGGACAATAAGATTCTCTTTTATTGAAAACAAGATGATAATATACAACCTTAATCTTGTCGACGCCACTCCACGAACCTCGCCTGGGTTCCTCTATTTAGACTCCAAGTGCACCATTTCGAAAGTGAGATCCTCACAACCAACATGCCAATAGAAGGAAATGGATGGATTGTATAAGGAGGATGGATGATTGGGAATGTTGAGGATGAAAACTCAGAACGGAATGAAAAGGCTTGGAATACAAGGGAGAAATTTTGGCAGAGTTCACTTGCCTCTTCTTTCATATCTCTTCAAATGACCCCCTTAGGGTCCTTTTATATGGAGAAAATGATGGTTTTTCGGTTGTCAGAAGGGATACAAGAGGTCAAATGGTTGTGCAACCCAAAATAGCCCGTAAACTCCACCCGAAAGCGCATAACTTTTTATTTTTTGCAACTTTTGAGTGTATACACGGGCTATCGGGTATGCAGATAACATATGTACGCGCACTACATATGTAGCAAGGTGTGTACACCATACAAAAAGGTGTTTTTTAAGAGGAACCTCAACAAAAGTGGTTGACAAATGTGTTAATGAGTAGGCCAATGTCATAAATTCATAGTAGTGGCATTTTGAGCTATAAAAGATGCCCCCTAATGTGTAAGGTCAAAATAACAACTGATGGCCGAAATACATTACAACATATTTAATAAAGTGGGAAGGCACCGAGTTGAGTGAGCCCAGACAAGTATTTGTGAGTGTGTCATCTGCAAAATAATAACAATAATCATCGAGGCGGGCATACCCATGCTCGGGACAAACTAAGCATGGATGCTAATAAAGTACATTGCAGATCCATATCATATAGAGTAATCATGGCTACATGACTAATATGTATGCCAACAAAAATTGTAGCCGTGAATAATACACAACGGATCTACATCTCAAAATCTTCAGAAGATATACAATGTCAGGTGAATCTTCATGCGGCATCCAACTTCATGATTCGAACAATATCTTCAAGATATTCAAAACTCGGGTAGGAGTATAATAGGATTGTAAGACTTGCTACCCTGAGGTCTTCAACAAGCCGTCCTAGAAAGACTAGAGGATATTGAACATTAGGCATGGAACTTCGTTGATTCTGAATGTGAACTTGACAGGACTCTCGGGATGACTGACTTATGAAGGTCCAGAGACTTATCGCAAAATAACCAACTTAGGTTGTAAAACTTTCCCTTGGACAAGAGCACAGCATATGAAAAGACTCGGGCAACTTTTTATTGCCATAAGTCTGTGGAACATGAGGCACCACAAACTCTCCATATGTTTGGAAGAGTAACCAAATGGAGGAGGACACGACTCTATGTAACGAGAACAACTTCCTAAGGTCATACTAAATCCCAATGCTTGCAAAAAAAACTAAAAGATGTGCTTTGTCCAAGGGTGACTAGATTGTTGCCAGTAAAAGAGAATGTTTCTCGTCCCCTCTTTTTGGAATATTTGATTTTTTTTGTCTTTTTCATATATTTAATGAGATTGAAAAAAATAAAAGGACGCTACGTCACAAAGGAGGAACGAGTGTTGGGGGCAAGCAAACTAGTTCCAAGCGCATGGAACTCACTGATGCTCAGTGCAAGGAGACTTGTGTCAGATAGGGACACTCATGAAAATTCCTCCATGGTTCAGGGTGTCAAATCGCAAAGGAAAAATTGTTGCAAGGCTTGCACCTAAGGAATACTCTAAAAGTTTACCAACAACAAAATGGAGTCAATATTAGGCTAAAGATGCAAGAGTGAGACATGCAATGCGATTACGGATTGACACAATGAGCCTCCTTCAAGGAAGAGCCTAAAAAATCAGTAAAAAAAGACTCCAAAGTGGTCTTTTTCGTAAGTTTAGTCTCCAGGGCCTGAAAAAGAATAAAATAATACCAAGGAGAATTCTTCTGGTCACTCGGGCCAAAGTATTCCTTTTTCGCACATAGTCCAGTCGGTTCGAAAAAGGGTTAAATTTATATCGAAAGGACGTCTCTTCAAAACCTTTTTAACAAGTGTGATAGAGACAAGATCACTCGACCATATTTTCAATTTTAAGGAGTCTGAAAAGAGCTTAATTATGTACTCTCCCGACGAGACGTGTCTCCCGAGACATACATTTTTTCTGGTTAATCTATTGGCCCAAAAACGGGTAAACTTATGCAAAATAGATGTCCTTTCTGGAACAATTAATGAGTGTGAAAGAAACAAGGTCACTCAGCGATCTTTTCCTGTTTAGGGAGTCTGAAAAAAGCTTAAAGAAAACTTCAAGGGGTTTCCTTTTTCGTAAATAATCTCCAAGGCTCGAAAAAGTGATAAACCAAAACTGAGGAGAATGACCCTTTTTTACAAATTTAGTCCCCCAGACCTGAAAAAGCGTTAAACTTACACCTGAGAATACTCTCCTAGCAAACTGTAGCTGTTAGGGTGTACCTTTTTCGTAAAATTAGCCATCCGAACCTAAAAGGGGTAAACTATCGTCGGACATATGTGCCTTCAAATTTCACTTTGACGAGCGTTAAGGGAAACAAGATCACTCGACAATATTTTCAATTTTAGAGAGTCTGAAAAGAGCTTAGAGAAGACTCAAGGGGTCTCCTTTTCGTATGTAATCTAAATGAGGCCGAAAAGGATAAATAATTTCTCGCTAGATGTCGCTTTCATAGTTTAAGTGAGCTTGAAAGAAGACAAACCATGCTCTAGGGGATTCCCATGGGTATAGGCCATAAAAAAGATGAAGAAGAAGGATGAGGCTTCAATACAAAGTCATGGTGAGACTAAAAGGGACTCCCAATCCTACATAAGACTCACAGCATGTATGCTAGAATGCAACACAAGGATCTACCTAGGGCATCCATGCAAAGGAAGGCCCTGCCACTTAATTACGACACTTGTAAAGAAGCATGGAAGGTTTAGTGTCACACTTCGGTGGGATCGACCCTATGGCAAAGCGGAAATCGTCAATAAAATGCAAAATGCAAGGTGGTATAAACCTACTCTAAATGCAAATGACGAAAACATAACTTCATCACAGGATAATATAAGTAGTACCCATGCATTAAAAAATATTGAATCCAAAGCATGTAAGACTTTTAAACGACCAAAAGATCACTAAGAGGAACCAAAATATCCACTGAGCAAACAATAGGGAAGAAAACAGGGTAAAACTAGGTCAATAAAGGGTCAAAAATTCTATAAATAAAGGTGAAAAGGGTTATTTTCACCATTGTAGTTTGAAAAATCCCCAAAATAGTAAAAATCCTCTTTCTTCAATCGCACATTCGAAGAGCAACGGTGGATGAAATCGACTCATTCTTGAACCAAGTAAGTACCCCTCGCCTTCTCTTGCAATTTCATTCATTTTTCATGATTTTTAGAATAAATTGGGGGCTACACGCCCTAAATTTCCTCACGACTATGCGTCTACGAGCAATGTTCACACTCAACATGTGGATCTACGCTAGTTGAGATACCCTTAGCAAGCATACATCCGCGATTGTCTTCAAAACAGGGCGCGTACATGCTCACAAAAGTTTGCAATACTTAGACCGGGAAAGAAAAATTTCTTCCATGGTTTGGAATACTTGGAGGCCAAGGAAATAGTGCAAGTATCCTAAGTTGGTCATTTCAAATTTCTTCTTAAGGTTGGTTTTCACATGATTTAAAATTTTAGGGCCACTACTAGCAAGGATGAGATCATCAACATAAAGAACTGGGATTATGAGATGGCTTCCTACTTTCTTGGTATAGACATTAGGTTCACAATGACATCTAGAAAAATCGGTATCAAGAAGAAAGTTGTCCATTTTGGCATACCAACCTTGAGGAGTTTGCTTAAGACCATAAAGAGATTTCTTAAGGAGGCAAACAAGGCTGGAGTCACTTTGGACATAGGCAAGAGATTGTTCCATGTATATTAATTCTTGCAAATCCCCATGCAAGAAGGCAGATTTAACATCCATTTGGTGGACCTCCCATTTATGCGAGGCAACAAGGGAAAGAACAAGGCGGATGGAATTCATTTAGGCTACGGGGAAAAGGTTTCATTATAGTCAATGCCTTCAACTTGAGAGAATCCTTTGGAAACTAACCAGGGCTTGTGTCTTTCAACACTTCCATCTGACACATACTTAGTTCTATACACCCATTTACATCTGATAAGTTTTCTTTCTTTTAGAAGAGGTACAAGATCCCAAGTATTGTTTTCCATTAAAGAACAATACTCTTTATTCATTGTTGTATTGCAATATGGATGACCTAAAGCTTATGCAAATGTCTCTATATCATGAGTATTTGAAACTTAAGCCAAAAGAGAAGAGGCTCCATGGAACTGTGAACGTGTTCAACTCTGATATGAAGGATCACCTACAAGATCACTAGTTACTTCTCAAGTTGAAAGAACCCATCAAGGAAACTATGGTGTTGGTGTAGTTTCATGTTCAATGGAAGGTGAGAAAGCGAAGGTGGATTTGCATCCTCATTGTCATCATCCGAAGAAGGAACAAAATATGGCACAAACGTTGAAGATGGTTGCTAGGCCAAAGAAGGCAGAAACACCAAATTAGGCTCGTAGACCAAGAGATTTTCATCAAAGTTAACATCTCTTCCAATAATAATTTAATTATAATGAGGTTGAAGAAGTCTGCAACCATTGACATCTTTAGAATAACCAACAAAAATACACTTCTCACTTTTAGGTTGTAAAGCTTTCATTTTTTCATTAGCAATGTGAGCCCATGCTACACTACCAAATACACAGAAGTGGCTTACATTTGGCTTAATTTTATTCCATGCTTCTTCCCGTGTTATACTTTTTAGAGCCTTTATGGGAATGCAATTTACTATGTAATTTGTACAGTTAATGACTTCTGCTCAATAATTAAGACTTAATCCCTTAGATTGGATCATATAATTAGGCATTTATTTTAATGTGTGATTCTTTCTCTCAGCAACACCATTTTGTTTTGGTGTATATGAAACAATATGTTGCATCTGAATGCCCTATGCAGTGCAGTAACTTAAAAAATTATTGTTCACATATTTTCCTCCATTATTTGTCCTTAACCTTTGAATTTGATGTCTATATTTCTTTTCTACAAGGGCCTTGCAGGCCAAAAACTTGTCAAAAACTTTGCTCTTAAGTTTTAAGAAGAAAACCTAAGTGCATTTGGAGAAGTCATCATTTAAGGTTAAGAAATATTGTCACCCGAAAAAGAAGGAGAAGACACTAGACCACACAAGTCACTGTGAACAAGCTACAAAGGGGTCGAGGCGTGCCAAGAGGCACGTTTGTCAAAATTGTCTCGATGATGTTTGTCAAGAACACAACTAGAACAAACACCATCTCGACAAGAAACAAGAGGAAGATCAATCACCATATATTGACTACATAGTTGTTGCATTGAGCAATAGTTTAGATGACCAAACTACTCATGCCAAAGTTTGCTCAAGTCATCGTTGTGAGCAATAAAAACTGATTGAAAAGATCACGACCTAAAGTTGTCAAACTTATACAACGAGGTAATATCATCGGCAATTCTAGTTGTGAGGAAATTATTAGGATCTTTTAAATCCTTAATTACAACCTGGTGAGGTGAACACTGTACGGTTTTACCTTCACCTGAATGAGTGATTTGATATACTGATAGAAGGTTGCAAGAAAGACTTGGAACACACAATACATCATTGAAATGACCATTGTCGACTTGAATTGTTCCAGACCCCACAACACTAAGAGATCTATCACCACCAACAAATATTTTTGTGGTGTTACATTCATTAAGAGCGGAAAATATGGATTTATCCTTAGCCATATGATAATATGCTCCATTATCAATAAGCCACTCATCAAAAGAAGAAGTAGAAGTTGCATTTAAGGAGAAACCGTAAGCAGAAAGTGCATGTCCATGAGAAGAAGAGTTAGAAGAAGAAGAATTGATATTGATGTTGTGCTTCTTCACCGTTGCTTCTAAAGCTTCCATCTTCTTGAAACATTTGGACTCCACGTGACCATATTTCCCACGAAAGTTACAATGTTTGTTAGTCTTCTTACTTTTGGATTCTACTCCTTTGTCACCATTAGGAGCGAAAGCTAGCTGAGAGGGTTTAGGACCCTTGTTTTGCTTGTTGCTGTGGTGACGAAGTTGCTTCTTGGGATTCTTGGATTTATCTTTTTGCTGGGCCACCAAGGCTTTGTTGGAGGTACCTGCAGTGTTGATCACTCCAAGTTGCACAAGTTTATCTTGCTCTCTAATAAAAACATCACCAAAAAACTCAAGAGTGGGATCTTTATAGGCACTCACTAGAGTATCTCTAATGGCATAAAATGTAGTTACAAAGACAAAATATGCACTACCAAGCTTATAAAAAATAATATAGATGCATCGGTCTTTCTTCATATCTATTTTGCAGTCTATACATAAAATTCTAAGTGTTTTGAACTTAGATAAATAATATTCAATGCAAGGAAAATCATTAGGACTTAGAATCATTAATTGATTTTCTATTTGGTGGGCTCAAATAATATTGTGTTTACCAAACACAACTTCAAGCTTGGTCCAAGCTAAATCGGGAGCATCAATTCCCTGAAGGTGAAACCTTAAATAAGGAGAGATGGACATTCCAATTAGTCGACGTGCTTCGTCATTCTTACTATCCCATTTGAATTTATTTTCATCGTCAATGGATTCTAGTTATTTTTCCAAGGTAATCTGGTACGATCTTTTACTTTTTAATACATCCTCCATATGGGATTTCCATAAGAAGTAGTTGTACTGTTAAGCCAAATATCACTGGGAGAAGCCATATTAAATATGCAGAAAAATATGAAACTGATGGTCTCGATGGAAAGATCTCGAAAAAATAGGCTGTTTAAAAAAAACGACACTAAAAACGGACTTTAGATGTGAAAGTTTTGTCCTTTTGAAAAAATACATAAATTGTAATCAAAGAGCCACATGGAAAGTATAAGTTGGTCCACATGGTGATACTTCTCCTCATCTAACTTTGCGTATAAACTCACTTTTAAATAAGTTACATATGAAGTGACCCACTTTTATAGAATAAACAATAATCATTTTTACAATAAAGTTACTTTATAAATGAAATTTGCATGAAAAACACACAACTTAGGATAAAATATTAATGTTATTTAATAGTGATTCACTTTTATAAATTAAGTGAAATGCACTTTACAATAATGCATTAACTTTTTCAAAAAAGTAATAAAAATAAAGACTTGAACTCATGACCTTTTACTAAGTAAAGTAACTTCCAACCAAGTGAGCTAGTGCAAAACACATTATAGTCTTATCAAGGAGGATTGAGGGTGTTGTTGTTGTTGTTGTTGAAGATGGTCTTGGAGTGCGTGCCCAATAAAACTTATTTTCATGCATTCACACAGACACAAAATTTCTCTTATCGACAACAACAAAGGTTAAATCTCGGTTTACTTACTCGGAAAATGTAAATTTTCCCTCTATTTGTGATTTATCGAGATTGCATACACAGACAAGAAAACCCTTTCTGCTTTGTTTATGATTTGCCAAGATCACACAGAGTGTAGGAAAAAGAGCATACACAGATAAAAAAGAGTAGCAACCTGGAAATGAAAAATAGAAAATTGAATTATTATCTATATTAAATTTTAAAGGACATATTCAGACTTTATACCTCTGGATTTGACTGAAATGGTCGTATCTTGAGAAAACAGAAACCTTTTCGAGTGAAACGAAAGGCGTTCCTAACTGAAACGAGTGCTCTAGATCCAATGGAATAGTCCTCTCATCTCAAGAATGTATGAAAATGGAAGAAACTAGATATGCGGCAACACAACTTCACGATCCCGATCAACGACATGAGCGAGTCTTCAAATGCGATCCGATACCATGTTCGACAACATAGGTATTCCAACGGATGAAGAACACCTTTAGTAACCACTCACACAACTAGATCAAATATCAACACATTGTTGTTTTTACGTGGTAAAACCCCTGTGTGGAAACATCCACGACCCCATCCAACGTGGCCACTTGGAGCAATTTATTAATGCAAAAGAAAATATTACGTAGACATTTACAAGAGAGTTTCTCATAATCGATCATAAACAAATGACACTCCATGTTCTTTAAATAGAGATCATGGACCAATCACGTGTTAAGCCACGAATCAATTTAACCATTAAAATCGAGGAGAATATGAGATGTCAGATCACTCTATGTCATAAACATATCATGACCATCGGATTACCTAACTACAAATGCATACTAAAGAAACCCACTTTCACCTAACAACACATTAGACCAAGTTGATCTTAACTAACTCTTCAGTGTCTAAATATCCTAACAATATTATGTGTTTTATGTATCGGTGTGAGGTAGAAAGGGTGCTACATAAAGGTTTATCCTATTTGAGTTTGGGTTCAAACCAAAGTTTGTGCATGATTAGTGTATCAATGGTTACTGATGGTAGATAAAAACCTAATGGTGTGAGATAAACAACCATATTTATGGGTTGAAATCATACCAAGAAAAATACCATGACTTAATATGGATGATGGCATGATGACTTGATGTGTGCATTTGGTAATGTGTATGAAGTTGGCATCAAGGTTGAGATG
>ML823192.1:7029-44393 GCA_009831015.1 Picea engelmannii
AAAATTCATCTTCTCCACAATCTGTTCAAAGGGTGAACAGAAAGATACTGCAACCACCACAGCTTCGGCCCAAGCACCTTCTATCCAAAAGAAGCAGGTCGACAAGGTTGCAGCAAAGCATGAAGATTCCTTCTGCACACAGTCATCTAAAATAGCCAGACTGGTTAAAAAGGTCCAAACCTTCCAGCCAAAGGTTCATGATAGACTTCAACAAGCTAAGCAACGCCACATCTCCAGCAAGGCAAGCAGATCACCAAGATTCAGATTCAACAATCGCTTTCCCCTCTCCCCCGGGAACTTAACGAAATGGATACCATTGCTTCCTAAGGAGGGAGGATTGATCCAGGTGGATATCAGTGGCCACCCACCTTATCCAATTGGCCCAAAACATGTTTCTAGCAATTTTGGTAATTTACTATTTTTAACATCTTTTAACTTCCGGGGCCTTTTTGAGGCCCTAAACGATGTTTTTTGAGAAAACGGGGAGCAACATGGATTGCAGATCATGTTTCTCACCCAAAAGTTTTAGTTCTCGGATAGATATTTCCAATGATCTATCAAGCGCCCCAAACGGAGAATCGTATGCAAAAGTTACGCCCCTGGGAAGTTGACGTATCAACTACCTGCATTGGGGCTCACAAACCTTTTGGCTTTTCATCTTATGGGGTTAGGGTTTTGGATTTTACTTATGTTAAAAATGCCCTTAGAGCCTCATTGTAATAATCATATTCTCATGGATGCGATTAGCCATCACATCTCGTCTCAGAGATAAGCTACCACCATTCTAGCGAGTCTTTAACTTTGTATTTTACAGTCTATACATTTATTTCGTTAATAGAAATCGTGTATTACTGTATATCTGTGACTCTTATTTTATTTCCGTTATATCTCTGCTATATTGTTGTCTCTCTTGCAATAAATCTGTGCATTTCTTTATTATATCTCCGATCTCATTTCATACAGAAAATAATACGGATCATCCATGGTCAGGCTAGCGGGTGAATTGGGCAAGAAATTTTGGCTGCCTATTCTATAGTTGGGAGGAACGTGGTTGTTCCCTTTACCTTCACACAAAAATAGTTCAGATATGCTGATCTACTCCTTCTTTGTGTTAAATAATCATTTATACTGGTGATATGTATATGTTAATTCTGTATTGAAGTACTTCCATGGGAGAAATCTTTCCTGTCATAATCCATTTCTGTAATAGGAAAAATTTGTCTGTTTGTAATCATTTCACAGCTTTATGAAAGCGGATCGGTGGCCATATTGACCCTTCAAGATGTGAGGGTTCACTGTCAAGTGATGACCACGTTAGCCCTGTAGGCCACCAAATACCACCACCGCCCTGATTTAATTTTTCCTAAGGTTAAAGGGGCAAGTTTTGTTCCCATAAATACTTGAATCATATTGTAATTATAGACACAGAGGGTGAGATAGCTTGAAGTATTTCTTGAATTGATTTTGTTATTCCCTGTTTTGGAGGTTTGCTCCACGATCATGATTTTATGTTATTGAGTTTGTAAACTCATTTTATTTCTTGATAAATTCATTTTTTGAGCAAACACAGTAATCATTTGTTTTTACCAATTACGAACCCGATCATTTATTTATTTCGAGTTTATTTGTTGGACCGGGTGATTTTAAAAAGAGATTAAATAAAAAAATTGATATTTTGGCATTCGGGACTTGCTTGTTACATATATGC
This sequence comes from Picea engelmannii, assembly GCA_009831015.1. Taxonomy (NCBI): domain Eukaryota; kingdom Viridiplantae; phylum Streptophyta; class Pinopsida; order Pinales; family Pinaceae; genus Picea; species Picea engelmannii. Next base: position 8,738 of record ML823192.1, read on the forward strand.
GGAGTTCCTTTTCTTTACCAAACACCGAAACTTGAAATTGTTGGGCCCCCACCCTAATCTCATTTCGCAATTCGACATTTCTTATTTCATTTTGTTTGTGCGTCAGGTGTTCGTAAACCCTGAAATTTTGAACCCCGAAATCCCGAACCCCGAAACCTCGAAGTGTTGGTTCCACATTCCATTAACATTTTCGCAATTTGGGAGTTGTTGTGTGTTGGTGTTTGGCATTTGAAATCATGAAATTTCAAACCCCGAAACCTCGAAGTGCTTGTCCCATATTCCATTCACATTTTTKCAATTTGGGAGTTGTTGTGTGTTGGTGTTTGCCATTTAAAATCGCGAAATCCTGAACCCTGAAACCCCAAAGTGTTGGGCCCAAAGTMTTTCTGCATTTCGTGATTCAACAAACAATGTGGTATTTTGTTTTTTTTTGTGTTCAACATTTGTAATCGTCGAAACCCGATTGACCTCTGTTTTTTCACAAAAATGTAGGAACATAGTAGGAATTATTTGTTATAGGAACAACTCTAATACTGTAATGAATGGACTGGTGATGCAGGAGCATCTCTCCACGTCAACCAGCTAGGCAGCCAGCCATGCCAACAAATTCAAATCGCGCGTTGAAGAGAGGCGCAACCTAATTTTAAAATCTGAATTGAATGTAATTAAATGCTTAGGCTGGTGAGCCATGGAAGTTGTGCCTTTATGCAGGCATTAGGTAGATCAGCTTTAATGCTAGATCGACTGATATCTAGATCCAGATGTTGGACTAGACAGCCATTTATTGTAATTGAATATAGTAGGTAGACCTGGAGGGAAGCGCTCTAAGAGCCCCTCAGGTAAAAGAGATTTAGAGATCTCATTTTGAGTAAGTGAAAGGGGAGTTAAGATTGTAATGGTTGTAAGAGTAGAGCCAGAGAGAGCTCAGGAACACCATTGTAATTACAGGCATTTGCCATTGTTAATATAAAACAAAAGGAGTTTTTCCTGCACATGTTCTGTGTTATATGGATGTATGTGTGTGTTCTTTTATATGCTGTGAATGTATGTATGTTAGGCATTCTGCAGAAGTTGTTTGGTTTTCAGGCTTGATAGGTCTTTGAGGTTTCATGTCAGGAGGACATGACAGAGTGTTGCGGTCTCTAAATACCAGTGCACAGGGGATGCATTTCTGAACTCTGCAGAGTCAGAAAAAGACGTGTTGTGGCACAGAAGATGGAATCAACAAATCAGAGTAAGAAGACCTCAAGGTTGTTGAATACCTTGGAGGCAAGGCTGTGTAGGAGGAGACACAGTTGCAGACATAATTCTGCTATGAATTCTGTAGAGCTCTGCCAAGTGGGCATTAAGCATATGCACAAGGTGTAGTTGGAAGAACTCTGTTGTGAGTTTAGAAAGAAAAACAGAATCACTAAGGATTCTGAGAAGCTCTGCCAGGTGGGCATTGAGCAGGTGTATAGGTGCATAAGAGAATACTGAACCGTTGAGTGTTCTATGAGAAAAGGGAAGGAACTCTACTAGGAGGGAATCGAGTCAGTGTGCAGATAGGCACAGAGTGAAGAGAACTCTTTGAGTTCTAGAACTTGGATGAAGAATCCACTGAAGGATCTTCGCAGAGTTACTGAATACCCAGAAGCACTTAACAAGAGGTTTCCAGAGTGAAGGATAGCCAGGAGGCATCCATACATTCTCCATCTGTGGGAGAAGGAAGATAAAAATCCCTCAAGGGGTCTGAATTTTTGTAGAAGTTCAGAAGAGATAGCACCAGCGTGTGCATGAGAAGACTCTGTAGGAGTGCAGACATCATAATCCTTTAAGGGTTCGAGAAGAACAAGCTCAAAAGGAATAGCGTCGTCGAGAATGCATGACGAGGATCAAGGTTGTGGAGCTCGCAAAGGAATCAGACAAAGGTCGAGGCCTTTGGAAATTCGAAATTTCTCCCATGTCTCGGAAGAATGCGTGGAATCTCAGGAGGGAGCAGCAACAGCCGTCGGATTGGATGGAGAAAAGAGATATGGACCATTGAAGATTCACGTCCAGGAAGGCGTCAGAAGAAGCGCACAAAAGAGGAGAGCGACAGTCATCGGATCTCACCCAGAAATCCCGTAAGTCATTGGATCAGGAGAAGGTGTGAAAAGTTTAGGCTCAAGAGGAGTGCAGCGAGGAAGAACAGATCTGAGCCATTAGATCTGGTTCAGGATCTCCACCAGCTATTGGATCTACAAAAGGTGCGAGGGAGTTAAGTCCTCGTGAATAGGAGGAGAAATCCTGACAAGGGGTGGAGCCATCGGGATATCGGCACTCGAGAAATCGGGATTCTCGAGGTCGTGAGAGTTGGGACACCAGAAATATCGAAACAGCAAAAGAAATCACATTCGTCCGTCAGTTGGGACACGTGGGAGAGATCAGGAGCCCATCGACATATCAGAGGTTGGGAAGGCAAGACTTCCGGAGCATTAGGAGTCGTGAAAGTGCGAGATTGGATCGAAGTCGTTCGTTAGCGGAGACACATGGTGGAGATCGAGCGATCATCGACATATTGGTTATCAGGAAATTGTATTTCCCAAGGTCGAAGGAAACGAGACATCGAAAGTCTCGAAATCTTTGCAGAATCGGGACCGTCCATCTGGAAGGGCGCGTTGCAGTGATTGGTGTCATCAGGAAAATTCCCGACAAGGAAGCCATCCATCAGTGTTTAGTTCATCAGGATATCATGGATTTCGGTGACAAGTTATGTGTGCACTTTGGAATCACAAAACGCGATACCCCGATCAGTGGGGGAAAACTGCCAGCACATCAGGGCAGAGGAAAGAGCCATAGTGGAGGCCAGCTGTTAGTGCAACGGAGCGTCGGGATTTGGAGAGTCGGGAATCTCGTAGGAATATGCATTTAGGCATTTGAAACCTCGAAACCCTGACGGGGATAAGGTTTTGGTCATGGAGAAATGGTCACGTGGACCCGAAGGATGAGCTAGGAGGGTTAGCTAAAGAAAAAGCGTGTCGGCAATCGAAGGATCATGGATCAAGGGGACGATTTCATTTTGACATCGAAAACCCTGAAACCCGGAAAGAAGTATATGGATGCGATCATATAGGAGAAGGTCACGTAGAACAGGAACTTAGCCTGGAGGGCTAACAAAAAAGAGAGCCCATCGGGAAATTGAAACCCAAAACCCCGACAGGAGGAGATTAGACTGCGGTCTTATAGGAGAAGGTCACGTGGACCAGAGAGCCAAGCCAGAGGGGCTAAGGCTGAGAAAGAGCTCATCAGTGATCAGGGATTGAAAAGTACAGTGACCCTCGACAACGGAAACCCCGAAACCCTGAAACATGATATTGGGTCGGGAAAAAGTCACAGTAAAGTGCAGAAGGCCGTGAAGGGAGTTAAAGGACGTGTGGACTGGGTCAGGTTTTCTCAGTGATTCCCGAGGGAATCCAAGGAGTTGCTTTGGATCAGTAGAAGATGGGATTTTGATCGATCCTGTGAGTGGGCGAGGAGTTGCAGGTGAGTTTGTCGGAGGAGGTAGCTCACGCCTGCGCACATCAAGTGGTATCAGAGCAAGATTCTGTTTGTATATTGCAGACACAAGAGGCAGGAAGAAGACAGAGTTGTTGAGGACTCTATAAGGACTTGCTTGCAGGTAGGAATCAATCCATAGACAGTCAGGAAGACTGTAGGAGGATGAAGCTGGAACACTCAGGGATGCAGAGTGATAGCAAGTTTTCTAGGAAAGCAGACAGAGACAACACCATGGTTACTAAAGACCATAGGCATGCTGGGAGGAAGAAAAGCAAGGAAAAAAAGCTTGTAGAAATGGATAAAGAAAGGGAAAGAGAGCTCTATGAATTAAAAGTAGACATAGAGAAGCTCGAACTGCAGATGCGATAGGATAGGAGGAGGATACGGATGCGTGAATTTCCCATGGAGAAGGAAAAAGAAAAATGGCCAGTCAAGCAGTTGATGGTCATGAGGCAGTGCAGGCTATTAAAAGGGTGGTTGAGGTATGCTGAAAACCTCAAGGCCATAGAGGAAAAGATAATTTATGTCTGTAAACCAGAGACTGGGAGAGGTCTTGATGATGAAGAGGATGAATTGGGATCGACTGAGGATCTCAAGCACTGTCAGGAGGGTAGAGAAGTAGAAATTCCCGTTTGTCAGGAGGGCAACAGTTTGAGATCACTGCGGGGTCTCACAGACTGTCAGGAGGACAGCGAGGGAATTTCACATTGCCAGTTGGGAAATAAAAGGAGATCACTGCGGGATCTTGAAGACTGCCAGGAAGGCAGCGGAAGCATCTCAGATTACCAGGTGGCAGAGATGAGAATGCGAGACTGTCTGAAAGTATCATGGACTCAGAGGAGAGTTCAATTCAGCAAGGAGTGCTGATGAATATGGGATCGGTTGATCTCATAGTCTTCCAGGAGGGCAGCGGAAACATCCCATATTGACAGGTGGGAAGGGATGAGCAGATGACACTATCTGTGGGTCTCATAAACTCAGAAGTGAGTTGGAATTAGCCAGGGGAGATGACAGAGCAAATGGACTTGGATCAGCAGATGCAGCTGACAGAGGTGAAAGATCAGGATGATCTTCTCATGATTGGGGGAATTGGGATATTCCTACCATGTGCTGAGGAGGAGGCAGAAATTTGTGCTGCAGATGGTGCAAAAATAGAACAGTCACAGCTAACGATGACTGTTAAGGAGGAATTGGAGCAGGTTTTGGAAGCTGCCCAAGAAGGAAAGGAGAGTGAGCATTCTGAGGAATGGCTCAATAATTTCAGCCAGGGAGCTAAAAAGCAAGAAGCTGTAGCACTGAAGCTAGCAGCAAAGGAAGCCAAGGAGCGAGCAGGAAGATCTATCACTCCATGGGAGATGGAGCTAGAGATGCTGGAGGATTGGTTGAACAATTCAGGGCCAGCAAGAGAACTGGCGGAATTTGAGTTGTCAAAGAAGAGGATGACTGAGTAGCAGGTCAGTCAAGAAGAGACTGCAGAGTTGAATTCTACAGCAGAGTGGCAACTTGAGGCCATAGATGAAGATGAAGAAGAAGGCATGGGAGGTCATGACGATCTACCCAATTGCAGAAAATTTTTGCAGCTTGGTAAACTGCAAAAACAGAACCAGCCATTGGAGTAGCTGGATACAGTGATCAAAGAGATCAGAAGGCTGATGTTCGGATCGACAAAGACTACCAGCGAGGAGTAGCTGAGCAGAAGGAAGGAAGCAACAACATCAGTGCAGCAGAAGCAACAACAGAAGCATAATGGAGTAGATGGGAAGCTCCAGATATTTGTTTGGGATCTAGGAGGATTCCAACCACTGAGAGGGGAAGCACATGAGAAGGAGCTCATGATTTTGCAACTGAGGAGTTTTATGCAGGAGCATCTCTCCACGTCAACCAGCCAGCCAGCCAGCCATGCCAGCGAATTCAAATCGCGCGCTGAAGAGAGGTGCAACCTCATTTTAAAATCTGAATTGAATGTAATTAAATGCTTAGGCTGGTGAGCCATGGAAGTCGTGCCTTTATGCAGGCGTTAGGTAGATCGGATTTAATGCTAGATCGGCTGAGATCTAGATCCATATGCTGGACTAGATAGCCATTTATTGTAATTGAATATAGTAGGTAGACCTAGAGGGAAGTGCTCTAAGAGCCCCTCAGGTAAAAGAGATTTAGAGATCTCATTTTGAGTAAGTGAAAGGGGAGTTAAGATTGTAATGGTTGTAAGAGTAGAGCCAGAGAGAGCTCAAGAACACCATTGTAATTACAAGCATTTGCCATTGTTAATATAAAATAGAAGCAGTTTTTCCTGCACATGTTCTGTGTTATATGGATGTATGTGTGTGTTATTTTATATGTTGTGAATGTATGTATGTTAGGCATTCTACAGGAGTTGTTTGGTTTTCAATCTTGAGAGGTCTTTGAGGTTTCATGTCAGGAGGACATGACAGTGTGCTGTAGTCTCTGAATACCAGTGCACAGGGGATGCATTTCTGAACTCTACAGAGTCAGACAAAGACGTGCTGCAGCACAGAAGATGGAATCAACAACTCAGAGGAAGAATACCTCAAGGTTGTTGAATACCTTGGAGGAAAGGCTATGTAGGAGGAGACACAGTTGTAGACATAATTCTGCTGTGAATTATGTAGAGCTCTTCCAAGTGGGCATTGAGCATATGCACAAGGTGTAGTTGAAAGAACTCTGCTATGATTTCAAAAAGAAAAACAGAATCACTAAGGATTCTGAGAAGCTTTGCCAGGTGGGCATTGAGCAGGTGTATAGGCACACAAGAGAAGACAGAACCATTGAGCGTTATGTGAGAAAAGAGAAGGAACTCTACCAGGAGGACATCGAGTCAGTGTGCAGGTAGGCACAAAGTGAAGAGAACTCTTTGAGTTCTGGAACTTGGAGGAAGAATCCACTGAAGGATATTCGCAGAGTTACTGAATACCCAGAAGCACTCAACAACAGGTTTCCAAAGTGAAGGATAACCAGGAGGCATCCATAAATTCTCCATCTGTGGGAGAAGGAAGATAAAAATCCCTCAAGGGGTCTGAGTATTTGTAGAAGTTCAGAAGAGATAGCACCAACGTGTGCATGAGAAGACTTTGTAGGAGCGCAGATGTCGAAATCCTTTAAGGATTTGAGAAGAACAAGCTCAGAAGGAATAGCGTCGTGGAGAATGCACGGCGAGGCTCAAGGTTGTGGAGCTCGCAGAGGAATCAAACAAAGGTTGAGGCCTTTGGAAATTTGAAATTTCTCCCAAGTCTCGGAAGAACACGTGGAAGCTTAGGAGGGAGAAACAGAAGCCGTCAGATCAGCTGGAGAAAAGAGATCTGGACCATTGAAGATTCACATCCAGGAAGGCGTCAGAAGAAGCGCACAGAAGAGGAGAGTGACAACCGTCAGATCTCACCTAGAAATCCCGTAAGTCGTTGGATCGGGAGAAGGTGCGCAGAGTTTAGGCTGAGAAGGAGTGCAACGAGGAAGAACATATCTGAGCCATTAGATATGGTTCAGGATCGCCGCCATCCGTTGGATCTGCAAAAGTTGTGAGGGAGTTAAGTCCTCTTGAATAAGAGGAGAAATCTCGACAAGGGGTGGATCCATCGGGATATTGGCACTCGGGAAATCAGGATTCTCGAGGTCGTGAGAGTCGGGACATCAGAAATCCCAAAACAACGAAAGAAATCACAGCCGTCTGTCAGTTGGGACACGTGGGTGAGATCAGGAGCCCATCAGCATATCGAAGGTTGGGAAGGCAATACTTCCATAGCCTTAGGAGTTGTGAAAGCGCGAGATTGGATCGGAGTTGTCCATTAGCAGAGACACATGGTGGAGATCGAGTGATCATCGGAATATTGTTTATCAGGAAATCAGATTTCCCAAGGTCAAAGGAAATGAGACATCGAAAGTCTCAAAATCTCAGAGGAATCAAGACCGTCCATATGGAAGGATGCGTGGCAGCGATCGGTCTCATCGAGAAAAGTCCCGACAAGGAAGTCGTCCATCGGGATATCGGGGATTCTGGTGACAAGTTATTTATGCACTTTGGAATCGTGAAATGCGATACCCCAATCAGTGGGGGATAACTGTCAGCACATCAGGGCTGAGGAAAGAGCCATAGTGGAGGCCAGCTGTCAGTGCAACGGAGCGTCGAGATTTGGAGAGTCAGGAATCCCGTAGGCATATGCATTTAGGCATTTGAAACCCTGAAACCCTGACGGCGATAAGGTTGTGGTCACGGAGAAATGGTCACGTGGACCCGAAGGATGAGCCAGGAGTGTTAGCTGAAGAAAAAGTGCGTCAGGAATCGGAGGATCACGGATCCATGGGATGATTGCATTTTGACATCAAAAACCCCGAAACCCTGACAGAAGTATATGGATGCAGTCATATAGGAGAAGGTCACGTAGACCAGGAACTTAGCCTGGAGGGTTAACAAAAAAGAGATCCCATCAGGAAATTGAAACACCAAACCCCGACAGGAGAAGGTCATGTGGACTAGAGAGCCTAGCCAGAGGGGCTATGGCTGGGTAGGATCTCATCGGTGATCAGGGATTGAAAATTACAGTGACCCTCGACAACGGAAAGCACGAAACCCTGAAACCCGATATTGGGTCGAGAAAAAGTGACAGTAAAGTGCAGAAGGCCGTAAAGGGAGTTAAAGGACCTATGGACTGGGTCAGGTTTTCTTAGTGATTCTCGAGGGAATCCAAGGAGTCGCTTCAGCTCAGCAGAAGAGGGGATTTTGATCAATCCTGTGAGCAGTCGAGGAGTTGCAGGTGAATTTGTCGAAGGAGGTAGCTCACACCTGTGCACATCAACTGGTAAAAACGATGGAGGATCTTCATCCAAGATAGAGGTAGAATAGAAATAATAGATCATATTACAAGTCACTGTGTATATAGCATGACAAGTACATAAATTATTGTATATGAAAGTATTAAACTAATTAAGCAGATTTTTAGCGCAATTTTTCCTAAGAGTTATGGTTGCCATGACATCATACACCTTTAAGTATTCAAAATTTTGTAATTACACTATTGTTTAATGGAATAAACCATAGAGAAAAATATGGGATCCTTCGAGTTAACTATGATTGATGTGTAAGCTATTGGTGTGTAAGATTGAGACCCAAGTTAGGTAGATATACTTGCTTGTTTATATTTTCTGCAAGCAAAGATGCATGACTGTAGCACATAACTGTGCTTTCTAATTATTAAACCAGAATGAAGATGAAACTATACCTATGACAGTGAATCACTCCATATATATTTAGACAAAGATATAGGTATGTACATACTTATAGGTGGAAATAAGTAAAGATGTTAATGGAGAGTTAAATTGATTTCCCTACAGTAGGAATGATAATATACGCCTTTATACACGCACATAGAAAAAAATCAAAATACCTATTGTTCTAATTGTCATGAAGATCCAACCCTGCAATTAAAATCATAATTAAATGTGTAGAACTGATTACTTCGACAATCCCAGACTCCTTGTCCTTCCAACTCCTAGTTTCTGAAATGCCGAAAAGGGCTTAACGGTTTTGGATCGCCCTTAGCCTCCATCCACGTGACCATCACTCTGTGACCACGCACTTAACATTAAATCACTACCGGATTTTCGTGATTCAGGGAATCACGATGCAATCATTCCTCCTATTCTCTGTCCTTTGAAATGCCAAAACCTGAAATAGGGCCTAACGACTCCTTACATCCTCCCTTAAGTCACTTTTCATACGACTGGTCTACTGACCTAGTGTTACTTACCCTAAATGTTGAAATCTCCCCCTTGAGAGATAAATGGTCCAGTTTCCTCTTGAACCGATGACCATGATCCCACTGGATCGACGATCCACAACCTTTCAAGATTTTCCCCGAACCTGAACCACTCGCCATGTGTCCTCCCTTATGAATGGTGTCAATCGTTTCACAATTTCTCGAACTGACAGTTCACGATGCAATGACTCCAAAATCACTTTCTGCTCCAAACCTTGAACTCCAAAATAGTGAAATTCAACATCTTAGAGTGTTGGAAGACACTCGACATTAATCTCCTCACTGCTCTGCAAGATCCAACGAATCTTGCAACTTTGGCACTTCTTCCTCGAAGTGTTTCCATCATTCATACGGCTCCTCTCCTGGGGTGATTCTAAGTGATTAAATCCCTTGTAACTTGGTGTGATCCTATGGCTCTTCGGATTTCAGCACTTTTCCCCAAAGTGTCTCCACCATTCGTTTCAGTTGCTCTCCTGCGTGACCACCCAAAGGTTAAACTCTGTGCGCCCAGATCCTTTCTCTAAACCTAAAGGGTTCCTTCAACCTAATTTTAGATATTTCATATATACATATACATATGTTGGATGTAAGGTTCTGCTCCACAGAGCCATATAAAACTAGAAAAATAATATAAAATTTAATTTAAGGAAATTTTATCCTAACATTTCATAACATCATAACCAGCATATATCCATTCAGTTTAATTAAAATTTATGAACAGATTCTAATTCACATACGAGAAACAACATAACAYTGCAACAAATACATAAAATAAATTACCTCTTCCTGATGCTAACCTCGGTCTCTGTTGGTCCAATACTGAAGTTGAAACTGTGCCAAACACTGCCCAAAACCAAGTTTTCCTCCSTGCTAGCTAGGAGCAACCTGTCCGGCTCCCTAGCTCTAGGATATCGTAGGGATATCCTGGCCCCTATGCCCAAAACCCCMTGCAAACTRATGCCCCCTGCTTCTGATTCACCAAAAACCCCCAAAACAAACCTCCTYACACCYGAGATCTCCACACAAATATATCCTCTCCTCAAAATGCTTCCTGCCTCCCAAAAGAAAATTCCCTACCTGTAAGACTCTTCCTCATCRTATCCCCCTTCACCGACTCTCCTTCCCCCATTAATTTCCTTATCTCCCCCTTTAATATMTTATCCCCTTCTTTAATGTCTTATCCCCTTCATTAATATCTTATCCCCTTCTTTAATGCCTTATCCCCTCCCACATACGTAAAGMMTTTAATTAAACAAATTAAAATTATTAAGCCCCTTAAATTTATTACCCATGTCATTGAATGTGATATGTAATTAATTAATTAATCAAAAGTTATAAAYAATTAATTAATAAATAACTATTTAATTAATATTATTAATGCTAATCATTGTTTAATTAAAACCATATTAGGACAATTAATTATCTAATTAATTTTACTTAATAATCCCTAAGCATATATTCAACTAGGGTTGTTACATTGGAGTAGCTTGAAAGTTAAGGAAAGTGATAGAATTATGGAAGAATTTATCCACATAAGCTTTTATGTTCGAAGTAAACTAGACTGGTGTAATAATGTCATTATGGAGATAAATGTATCTTACCTTCTCTTAAATTCTAAAGATTAAATGAAATTGAATTATGTCATAGTTTTTTTTTTTTTTATGGTGAACTTGAGGTACATTACATATGGTATCAAAGAAAAAGCTACAACACTGGGCCTAAACAGGGCCACATTAGCTACTTAGTATACGTTTTGACGTATGTAAAACTAATAAATCTTGTGGTTTAAAATAGAAAGTCCTTTCTGTTTTTTGTAAATTATGGCAGCTCAGGAGGGTGCAGAAATCAGGATGGAAGGAAATCCGTAGGAAGGACCTCTGGGAGATCCAAAACATAACAGTGATGGAAGCTCACCTATGGAGGTGTTGGAAATAATGAGGAATATTATTGTTGAACTATAGGTTTTCAAGGCCGACAATGAAAAATTGAAGAAATCACAGAAGGAACAACAAAAGATAAATGAATTCCTACTGCGTAGTATAGTAACCAAGAAAATACCAAAAGACGATAACCATGACGAAGAGGTCAGCAAAAGGGCCTCCAAGAATTCTGGACCGGAAACAAAAAAATGAGGCAGTTCATCTAAAGGGACACCTTCAACTGAGGACAAAACTATACCAGATAGAAAAAGAAAATAAGTAGACCACCTTGAAGGAGAATTTAAAAAGATTAAACCAACTACCTTTGATGGAGAATCCAGGATAGGAGAAAAAGATGAGGCGTGGTTGTTGGACATCAAAAAATACTTCCAGATCTACAACTATTCCATCAACATGAAGGTCAGAATGGCCATCTACAATATGAAGGGGAAGACCAGCATTTGGTGGCAGGACCTGAAATTGGCCAAGGGCCTAAAGGAGAAACAATTGGCATGGTATGACTTTAAGAAGTATTTCAAGAAACAATACCTTTCTGAAAGCTATTATGAAAGGAAGATGAAATAATTTTACGAGTTATGACTCAGACAAATGACAATGGAGGACCTTATAAATAAATTTTTGGAACTACTAAGGTTCATACCATACATCTGGGAGGATAAGGTAAAAATCCATCGATTCTTAAGCTGTTTACCCCAGGCCTACCGGGACAGAATTGAGTTTGACAACCTCAAATCCTTGAGTGAGGTATTCAGGAAAGCACGAATGTTCTATGACCAGTATAAAAAGTGGATAGAGTTTCCCAAGACCTAGAAGGATAAGAAGCAAGATCGAATGAACTAGCGTAAGAAGGGATACCAGCCAGCTCCTTATCGGAATGCAACAAAAAGTTTCCCAAGGAAGTATTTTCACTCCAATCATACAAATACACAAGGTAGTAGTAAACCGGTAAACCTGGGAACGAAAATGTTTGGGGACAACTCCCATGAGCCATTAAAGTGTTGGGAGTGTGCAGAGCCTCATCTAAGGAGGAACTTTCCACATTTAATTGCAGCAAACAGAACTATTGTTCACAATTTGTAGGAAGCCTCGACAATGGGAGACGTGGGTAGAAGATTACATTGGATAAATGCAGCCATAGATGGTTGACAAGATGAACACCAGTCCTCGGTGGTAGAAATCGAAGGTAAAATAAATGGCACTTGAATTTCTGTTTTAATTGACCCTGGAGCTATGTTAAGTTATATTACTCTCAATGTAGTAGAGTCGAATAAACTTAAGAAACTAAAGCATGCAAAATCATCGCTTGTACAACTAGAAACATGCACTAAAAGGAAAGTAGTTGACTTTATTTCTGATCTTGAGTTCATTTTATATGGTCAAAAGATAAGAACCAATCTGAACATCCTACCACTAGGATATTATGATATGATTATTGGGTTGGATTGGTTGGAACAACACAAAGTAGTACTAGACTATTATACAAAGATGCTTAGCTATAAAGATAATTTTGGCATTGTTAGAACAACCCAAGGCATACCAAAACCTGTATCAGTTAGACAGGTTTCAACGATGCAACTCAATAAATGTATTAGAAAGGGATGTCAATTTTACACCATCCAAGTGACGAATCTATTTGAAAAACAAGATAAGCCCAAATTAGAAGACTTTGTTGTCCTACATGAATTCAGAGACATGTTTGTGGATGAGATACCAGAATTACCTCCTAGAAGGGAAATAGATTTCTCCATAGACTTACTACCTGGATCAGCCCTTATCTCAAAAGCAGCCTACCGAATGAGTCTACCAAAACTGACAAAATTGAAAATACAATTACAGGAATTGTTGGACAAATAGTTTATGAGACCAAGTGTCTCACGATGGGGAGCACCAGTCCTCTATGTGAAAAAGAAAGATGGTACTCTAAGGCTATGTATTGATTATAGACAACTGAACAAAATGACCATTAAGAACAAATACCCCTTACCTAGGATAAATGATCTGTTCGATCAAGTTGGTTGGGCCAAGATCTTTTCAAAATTGGATTTACGATCCAATTATCATCAAGTTAGGATAAAGGATGAGGACATAAACAAAATAGCTTTTCGAACAAGATACGAACATTACGAGTTTGTAGTCATACCTTTCAGACTCACTAACACACCAACCACATTTATGTGCTTGATGAACAACATTTTTAGTCAGTACTTAGACAAGTTAGTAGTAGTATTTATCAATGATATTCTCGTCCATTATAAAATGGAGGAGGAACATGATGAACACTTAAGAATAGCTCTGCAAACATTAAGGAAACACAAACTATATGCAAAATTCAACAAATGTGACTTTTATAAAAAAGAAATACAATATTTAGGACATGTCATTTCCTCGGAAGGTATTGTCGTAGACCCAGAAAAGATAAAATCCATCATGGAATGGCTAGTACCTAAGGATGTGGCAGATATCCAGTCATTCATGGGAATCACCGGATATTATCACATATTTATAGAAGGTTTTTCCAAGATAGCCTACCCTATCACATCATTACAAAACAACCAAGTTTAACTAGTTGCAAAAGTGTCAAGACAGTTTTAACAAGTTGAAAGAATTATTGACATCGGTACCCATTTTGAAGGTAGAAGACCCAGATAAAGACTTCACAGTATGTTTTGATGTAAGTAAAGAACGACTAGGTGGTGTTCTAACTCAGGAAGGGCATGTGATTTGTTACGAGTCCAGGAAATTAAAAGAACATGAGAAAAATTATGTCACTCATGAATTAGAATTGGCAGCAGTAATACATGCCTTAAAAATGTGATGACACTATATAATGGGCAGAAAATTCCTACTATTGATGTATAATAGCAGGGTGAAATATCTGTTTAACCAAACAGACCTTAATGCACGACAAGAAGGGTGGCTATGCTTCTTGAGCGAATTCGAATTCGAGGTTAGACATATCAAGGGTAAGGAAAATAAAGTAGCAGACACTTTAAGAAGAAGAGTCCATGGGTTATTTGAGATAAATATCAGCAGGGAAGAAAGAGATCTGGAACAAAGAATAAGGATGGCAAGTATTAACGACGGAAATTACACTAAGGTGATGGTTGAATTTCAAAACAGTATCACAAAATTAGATAAACCAGATATAAGTATCGACAAGAAGGGACTATTCTGATTTAAAAACAGACTTTACATACCAGATTCAACAGAGTTACAATTAACTGTTTTAGATGAAGTGCATAAGAAACCATATTCCAACCATCCAGGTTACCAGAAAACAATAACAACACTCAAAAAACTATTTTACTAGCCTAATATGAAGGGAGAAATAGCAAAGTACTTGGCTAGGTGCCAAGATTGTCAACAGTTTAAGGTCGAGCACCAACACCTAGCCAACCTATTACAGCCATTACCAGTACCAGAATGGAAATGGGAGACCATATCACTAGACTTTATAACAAGTTTTCCTAAAACTCAGAAACAAAATGATTCTATCATGGTTGTAATCGATAAACTCAGTAAGTATGCACACTTAATTCCTGTAAAATGTACTTTTAAAGCTATAAACATTGTTGAAATATTCATGAAAGAAATTTTTAGACTGCATGGTATTCCTAAAATGGTGGTTTCAGATAGAGACATAAAATTTACATCTGCTTTTTGGAAGGAATTATTTGCAGGACTAAACACTAACTTGAACTTCAGTATGAGCTATCATCCAAAAATGGATGGATAGACCAAAAGGACAAACCAGATCATAGAGGATATGCTTCACATGTACATAAGAACAAAACCGAGCAAGTGGGAAGACTGCCCACACTTGGTAGAATTTACATATAACAATGGGTACCAAACTTCAGCTAAGTTTAGCCCTTTCGAAATACTGTATGGTATAAAGTGTACAACTCCAATTAGTTGGGATAACCCAGCTGACAGAATCATGGTTGGACCAGAGATGCTCGAAGAAATGGAGAACATGGTAAGAAAGGTACAACAAAACTTGAAAGAAGCATAGGACAGACAAAAGAGTTATGCAGACCAAAAAAGGAGACACTTAGAATTTCAAGTGGAAGACCATGTTTACTTGAAGGTCAAAGCCCAAAAAAGCTCACGAAAGTTAGGGAATTGTGCCAAGATGGCACCCAGGTTATGTGGGCCCTTCGAGATACTAGCTCAAATTGGACTCGTAGCATACCAACTTGCACTTCCAGCTAATCTAAGAATTCATAATGTATTTCATGTTTCTTTGTTGAAAAAGTATACTCATGACCCTACTCATATGATTGATTGGAATTTGGTGTAGGTTTAAACCAAAGGTGAGTTCCAGGTGGAACCCCTGCACACTCTGGACCAGAGAGAAATCACACTTCAGAACAGAGTCGTCGCTCAGGTAAAGGTGCAATGGAAGAACTTTAGTCCTGAGGAGGCCACTTGGGAGCTGGAGGGAGATTTGTAGAAATATCATCCAACCTTGTTCTAAGAAGGGAATGAACATTGAGGACAGTCTTTTACTCAAGTGGGAAAGGATGTGATATCCCCAAAAATAAAATATTTCTGAAATTTAAATTCATTGGAAATTTATTCCATTTTTAGTAAATTCAAATTTGGAAAAAAAATTCCATTTATGGAAATTCTGAGTTTCGAATTTAATAATTGTAATTAATTAACATGACTGTTGGGTAGAGACCTGATTTGACCCAACTAACTATTTGACTATGACACTTGTATGAAAAAAAAATATTTTATATTAATGGCAAGAGGACAAATGGAACAACCATGTTGAATTTAGCTGACCATGACTCCATGAGTGGGGAAAATGTTGGAAATACCCCTAGGCTTATTGTTACAGGTGGAAAATCAATGATTTGGCTATTGGCAGCCCCTAAAAATCAAGGATTTAGAAGGCTGCGAAAATCTTCAAGTGAGGGGAAAAGACCTGGGCAAAATTGTTAAATAGCATATGTGAGGAGGCAGGACACTGCCAAGTATACAGAGAAAAGGGACTATGGATTTTCCTTCCTGTTATCAACACTGCTGAGTAAGTGTGATGGAAGAGGATAACTGCTAGAATTGTGGACATTGCTAAGGAGGAGTTTTTCCAAATTCGCCCTCATGGATTCATGGTCAGGCTAGGGGCTGAATCGGGCAAGAAATTTTGGCTACCTATTCTACGGTTGGGAGGAACGTGGCTATTCCCTTTGCGTTCCCGTAAAACTAGTTTAGATATGTTGATATACTCATTCTCTGTGTTAAATAATCATTTATACTGGTGATATGTATATGTTAATTCTGTATTGAAGTACTTCCATGAGAGAAATATGTCGTGTCATAATCCATTTCTGTAATAGGAAAAACTTGTTGGTTTGTAATCATTTCACCGCTTTATGAAAATGGATTGGTGGTCATCTTGACCATTCAAGATGTGAGGGTTCACTGTCAAGCAGTGGCTACCTTAGCCTTGCAGGCCACAAAATACCATCACCGCCCTAATTTAATTTTTCCTAAGGTTGAAGGGGCAAGTTTTGTTCCCTTAAATACTTGAATCATATTGTAATTCCCAACATAGAGGGTGAGATAGATTGAAGTATTTCATGAACTGATTTGGTTATTCCCTATTTTGGAGGTTTTCTCTGGGATTATGATTTTCTATTATTGAGTTTCTAAACTCATTTTATTTCTTGATAAATTCCTTTTTTGAGCAAACACAGTAATCATTTGTTTTTAACAATTACAAACCCAGTCATTTATTTATTTCGAGTTTATTTGTTGGAGCGGGTGATTTTAAAAGATATTAAATACAAAATTGATATTTCAGCATTCGGGACTTACTTGTTACATATATGCGGAGTTCCTTTTCTTTACCAAACACCGAAACCCAAAATTGTTGGGCCCACACCCTAATCTCATTTCCCAATTCGGCATTTCTTATTTCATTTTGTTTATGCATTAGGTGTTCGTAAACCTCGAAATTCCGAACCCCGAAATCCTGAACCCCAAAACCCCAAAGTGATGGTCCCACATTCCATTAACATTTTTTCAATTTGGGAGTTGTTGTGTGTTGGTGTTTGGCATTTGAAACTGTGAAATCCCGAAGCTAGAAACCCCAAAGTGTTGGTCCCATATTCCTTTCACATTTTTGCAATTCAGGAGTTGTTGTGTGTTGGTGTTTGGCATTTGAAATCACAAAATCCCGAACCCAGAAACCCCAAAGTGTTGGGCCCACAGTATTTCAACATTTCGCGATTCGACAAACAACGTGGTATTTTGTTTTTTTTGTGTTCGACATTTGTAATCACCGAAACCCGATTGACCTCTGTTTTTTCACAAAACTGTAGGAACAAAGTAGGAATTATTTTTTATAGGAAAATCTCTAATAATGTAATGAATGGACTGGTAGAAACGATGGCGGATCTTCATCTGGGATAGAGCTAGAATAGAAATAACATATCATATTACAATTCACTATGTATAGGGCATGACAAGTATGGAAATTATTTTATATGAAAGTATTAAACTAATTAAGCAAATTTTTAGCGCGATTTTTCCTGAGAGTTCTGCTTGCCATGAGGTCATACACCTTTAAGTATTCGAAATTTCGTAATTAGACTATTGTTTAATGGCATAAACCATAGAGAAAAATATGGGATCCTTCGAGTTAACTATGCTTGATGTGTAAGAAACTGGTGTGTAAGAATGACACCCAAGATAGGTAGATATACTTGCTTGTTTATATTTTCTGTAAGTAAAGATGCAGGACCATAGCACATAACTGAGCTTTCCAATTATTAAACCAGAATCAAGATGAAACTATACCTATGATAGTGAATCACTCTATATATATTTAGAGAAAGATATAGGTATGTACATACTTATAGGTGGAAATAAGTATAGATGTTAATGGACAGTTAAAGCGAATTCCCTACAATAAGACTAATAATATATGCCTTTATATGCACACATAGCAGACAGTCAAAAATACCTACTGTTCTAGCAGTCATGAAGATCCAACCTTGTAATTAAAAGCATAATTAAATGTGCAGAACTGATTACTTTGACAATCCTAGACTCCTTGTCCTCCCAAATCCAGGTTGTCGAAACACCAAAAAGGGATTAATGGTTCTAGATCACCCTTAGCCTTTGTCCATGTGACCATCACTCTATGACCATGCACTTAACGTCAAAGCCCTATCGACTTTTCATGATTTTGGGAATCACGATGCAAGTGTTCCTCCTGTTCTCTATTGTTCGAAATGTCGAAACCTGAAATAGGGCCTAATGGCTCCTTAGCTCCTCCCTTAAGTCACTTTTCATATGACCGGTCCTGTGACCTGTTTCTACTACCCCAAAATGCTGAAACATCCCCCTTGAGATATCAATGGTCTAGTTTCCTCTTGAACTGATGACCACGATCCCAGTGGATCTATGATCCACAACCTTTCAGGATTTTCCCCGAACCTGGACCACTCGCCACATGTCCTCCTTGATGAACAGTGTCGATCGTTTCGCAATTTCCCAAACTGGGAGTTCATGATGTAGTGACAAAAAAATCACTTGCCGCTCCAAACCCCAAACTCTGAAATACATAAATTCAACGCCTTAGACTGTTGGAAGACACTCGGCCTTAATCTCCTCACTGTTCTGCAAGATACAATGAGTCTCAAAACTTCGACACTTCTTCCATGAAGTGTTTCCACCATTCATATGGCTCCTCTCTTGGGGTGCTTATAAGCGCTTAAATACCTCATAACTTGGTTCAATCCTATGGCTCTCGGGATTTTGACACTTTTTCCCAAAGTGTCTCCACCGTTCGTTTCAACTAGTTTCCTGCATGACCACCCAGAGGTTAACCTCTGTGCACCCAGATCCTTTTTATAAACCTCAAGGGTTCCTTCGACCTAAGTTTAGATATTTTCTATATACATATAAGTATGTTGGAGTTGTTTGAAAGTTAAGGAAAGTGATATAATTATGGAAGAATTTATCGACATAAGCTTCTCTGTTCGAAGTAAACTAGACTGGTGTAATATTGTCATTATGGATAGAAATGTATCTTACCTTCTCTTAAATTCTAAAGCTTAAACGAAATTGAATTATGTCATTGAAATTTATTTATTTTTATGGTGCATTTGAGGTACATTACATGCCCATTATGTAGTGTTGCCACATTTTTAAGGCATGTATTATCGCTGTCAATTCTAAGTCATGAGTGACATAATTTTTCTCATGTTCTTTTAATTTCCAGAACTCGTAACAAATAATGTGTCCTTCCTTAGTTAGGATGCCACCTAGTCCTTCTTTACTTGCATCAACACATACGTTGTAGTCTTTATCTAGGTCTGCTACCTTCAATATAGGTGCAATTCTCAATAATTCCTTTAGCTTGTTTAAATTGTCTTGACACTTCTGTGTCTAGTTAAACTTGGCCCCTTTCTTTTGTAATGACGTGATAGGGTAGGCTATCTTGGAAAACTCCTTTATAAATCTGCGATAATATCTGGTGATTCCCATGAATGACCATATATCTGCTACATCATTAGGCACCAACCATTCTATGATGGCTTTTATTTTATGAGGGTCTACGACAATGCCTTCTACTGAAATTACATGTCCTAGATATTTTATTTCCTTTTGATAAAAGTCGCACTTATCAAACTTGGCGTATAGTTTGTGTTTCCTCAACATTTGTAGAACTATTCTTAAGTGTTCTTCGTGTTCTTCCTCTATTTTAGAATAGACCAGAATATCGTCGATGAATGATAATAAGAACCTACATAAGTATTGATTTAAAATACTATTCATCAAGCGCATAAATGTGGCTAGCGCGTTGGTGAGTCCAAAAGGTATGACTACGAATTCGTAGTGTCCATATCTTTTTCGCAAAGTTTTTTTTCTTATATCTTCATCCTTTATCCTAATTTGATGATAACTGGATCGTAAATCCAATTTCGAAAATATCTTGGCCTTGCCAACTTGATCAAACAAGTCATTTATCCTAGGTAAGGGGTACTTGTTCTTAATAGTCATTTTATTCAATTGTTTATAATTGATACAAAGTCTTAGATTACCATCTTTATTTTTCACAAAGAGGACTGGTGGCCCCCATGGTAAAACACTCGGTCTGATATACTCTTTGTCCAACAATTCCTGTAATTATATTTTTAATTCTTCCAGTTCTAGTAGACTCATTCGGTAAGGTGATTTTGAGATAGGGGCTGAACCAGGTAGTAGGTCTATGGAGAAGTATATTTCCCTTCTCGGAGGTAATTCTGGTATCTCATCCACAAACATGTCTCTAAATTCACGTAGGACAACAAAGTCTTCTAACTTTGACGGATCATTTTTTTCTAACACGTTCGTTACTTGGATGGAATAAACTTGAAATCCCTTTCTCATACATTTCTTGAGTTGCGTCACTGAAACTTGTCTGACTGATACAGGTTTTGGTATACCTTGGGTTATTCCAGTAGTGCCAAAATCGTCTTTATAGTTAAGTATCTTTGTATAAAAATCTAGTACTTCTTTGTGTTGTTCCAATGAATCCATCCTGATAATCATATCATAAGATCCTAGTGGTAGGATGTTCAGATTTGTTCTTCTACTTTGACCATCTAAGATGAACTCAAAATCAGAAATAAAGTCAACTACTTTCCTTTTAGTTCCTATTACTAGTTGTACCAGCCATGATTTTTCATGCTTCAGTTTCTTATGTTTATTTGACTCTACTACATCAGGAGTAATATAACTTAACGTAGCTCCAGGGTTAATTAAAGAATAAATCCTAGTGTCATTAATTTTACCTTCGATTTCTACCACAGAGTATTGGTGGTCAGCTAGCCGACCATCTATGGCTGCATTTATTTGATGCAAGCTTCTGCCCACATCACCCACCATCGAGGCTTCCTACAAATTATGAGCAACATATATGTTTGCTGAAATTTAACATGGACAGTTCCTCCTTAGATGAGGTTCTCCATATTACCAGCACTTTAATGGTTGACGGGGGTTGTCCCCAAAATTCTTTGTCCATAGATTTACCGGTTTATCGTTGACTTGCGTATTCAGATGGTTGAAGTGAAGATATTTTCTCGAAAATATTTTTGCTGCATTCCAATAAGGAGCTTGCTGGTATCTCTTCTTCTGCTGGTTCCTTTGATCTTGTTTCTTATCCTTCCAGGCTTTCATAAACTCTACCCATTGTTTATACTGGTCGTAGCACATTCGTGCTTTCCTGAATACTTTACTCAAGGATTTGAGATTTTCAAACTCAATTCTGTCTCTATAGGACTGTGGGAAATATCTTAAGAATCACTAGATTTTTACCTTATCCTCCCGAATGTATAGTACGGACATTAATAGTTCCAAAAAATTATTTATAAGGTCCTCCATTGTCATCTTTCCAAATCGTAATTAGTAAAACCGTTTTGTTTTCTTTTCATAATAGCTTTCAGAAAGGTATTGTTTCTTGAAATGCTTATTAAAGTCATACCATTCTAGTTATTTCTCCTTTAGGCCCTTGGCCAACTTTAGGTCTGGCCACCAAATGTTGGCCTTCCCTTTCAGATTGTAGATGGTCATTACGACCTTCATGTTGTTGGAATAGTTGTAGATATGGAAGTATTTTTTTATGTCTAACAACCATGCCTCAACTTCTTCTCCTATCTTGGATTCTCCATCAAAGGTAGTTGGTTTAATCTTTTTAAATACTCCTTCAAGGTGATATACTTGTTTTCTTTTCTGTCTGTTATAGTTTTGTCTTCAGCTGAAGGTGTTCCTTCAGACAAACTGTCTCCTTTTTTTGTTTCCTGCACAGATTTCTTGGAGGCCCTTTTGCTGACCTCCTTGTCATGGTTATCCTCCTTTGGGATTTTCTTGGTCACTATACTACACAGAAGAAATTCATTTATGTCTTGCTAATCATGTTGTGCTTTCTTCAATTTATCATTGTCTACTTTGAAAACCTGCAACTCAACAATAAAATTCTTCATTGTTTCTAGTACTTATGTAGGAGAGCTTCCGTCACTATTCTGTCTTGGATCTCCATGAGGTCCTTGTTCTGGATTTCCTTCCATTTTGATTTCTGCATCATCATGAGCTGCCATAATTCACACAAAACAAAAAGGGTTTTCTATTTGTAACAATATAGGTTTATTAGTTTTTCATAAAAACAAAAGAAAATATGTATGCCAAGAAATTAATGTGGCCCTGATCAAGGCCCAGTGTTGTAAACTTTGCTCTAATACCATATGTAATATACCTCAATTTAGTCATAAAAAAAAATTGTTAGGGACATTGATTCTTTCCTTACGAGCAACAAATTAAAAAGCATAAGAACAACTACAAGTACAGATGTCATCTCTAATCAACTCTCACAGACTTAAGTTTTCCTTCATCATTTATATTCCTGAAGTTTCTTATGTAACATAGTAGACATAAGTAGATCGAGGGATGGCCTTGCCAATCTTAGCCTCTCACATTCCTTGACAAATTTAACACCAATAAGAAGTGCTAATGGCATTCTAAAACATCCTTACCTGTTATCAAACTAAATGCTACAATTATATATATATATATAGATGCATCCATAGTTATAAGTACACGTATCTTCAAATTACTAAATCACTTTATGTATATTAAAGTCTTCCAATTATTGAATTCCTTTATATATGTCCTTGTATATATTTCATGTCCTCTCTAACGTTGAAGGAGTGGGTTGTATATCGTTAGAGTCTGAGGTTAGTACCCCTCCGTGAAAGTTGTATGATGAAATCCAACTGAACGTTACCCTAACTGAAATGATAACATGCCTTGCTAGTTATGAATAAAAAGTTCTGAGCCACCGTCCTCCTTTGCATTAACTCGGCGTGAGAAACAGGAAAGTGGTTCTCAGGGTTGCATTGAATCCTTCGTCAGTCATTTTAATGGATGTCTTCACAGAGTCCCTGGTGAGGCTTGTTTCCTGGCCTTCGTGTCCACTGCTAGGTAGGCCACATCCCAAACATCACATGGCAAGGTACGGGTTCCTTAACTATTCTCTTATTGTGCTTCTGAAAGAGTCTAATGAGGTTTTGTTCCCTCCATTCTGTTGCATTACTCTGCATAACCTTATCTGAGGATGAAAGTGGAGGATCGAGTTGATGTATAAGTTGTGGAGAGATTCTTCATGGCGAAAAATAGAATGGATGTTGAAATGCTCACTGGTCATCTTCTTCAAACGGGGTAAGCATATTTCTCCATTAATGGTTCTAAAAGATTTCTGAACATTCTCGGTACTCCGCCTTCTTGTCCTGACTTCAACAATCTTGTATAGGAATTTTATCAAGGATACAATAATTGCTTTTACTCATAGGGTTTTTTTTTGGTGTCCCTCTATTGTGTTGGTGTTGAACCTCTGGAAGACTACGCAGAAGTTTTAGTCCACAACTTGCTTTACTAGGGTAAAATTCGCCCAGTGTGTTGCATGTTAAGCACCACAGTTGGCTCAATCCTAATCATAAACCTCTGTGTGTACATTTGTGTGGAGAGTAATTTGGGTTAGATTAACAATTCTGATGTGGTAAAGCTCAGGACGGAAATGATTCGGTCTCAATCATAACTCTCCATGTATGTTACATTTTCTTCAAGTGAAAAAAAATACTCTCGTTAGGATTTAATCACATTTGTTGCCTCTGTCGAGTACTATCGCGATGAATTTTTTGTGGAGGTCTACCAATCTGTGTATTCTTCCAAACCCCAGTTGACTCTTATGATTGAAATTCTTTTTTAAAAGACTTATGTATTTTCATTTGGCTCTGATCCATACATAAAAGATGGGGTTTTTTGTATCTGATACTTTTCTTCAAGAACATACCCTGCAATATGTAATTATTTAAAGATGTAGTTAAATTGGTTTACCATCTTTCATTTATTGTTTTCTGGTTCGTAAACACCATTCAAAACCTTGTAAATTCAGTAAGGATGTTAGTTATGTATTTAAACTTCATTTACAAGCATCCTTTTCAGCATAGACAGTCAGTCCTTATAAAGTTTGATAATGTCATTAGCATATAGCATTTTACTCTATGTGTAAGGTTTGAGTAATGCATTTGGTCTATTCGTAGTGCACGACCCATGCAAATTTGGATTCTAATGTAAAAGCTCATTTGTTTATTTTCTTTTCTTGAAGAGTTGGATTTATACATTTTTGGTAGCCGATTTCTAATGATGGGACCCTGTTGTTGCGAGGGTACCCATCAGGAAGTTCTTAGACTACCCTCACTTTGGCCTATGATGTCGGCTCAACTGAAATGTGACAAGGAAAGACACCAGGTTCCCAAATCTCAAGTTAAGTGTAATTCTTCATAAACCTTTCCTATCATTAATAATTCTCTTACAAATCACTAATACTCATTTGTATTTCTTTACAGGGACTTCAACCATGTGTAGTCCTGAATATAGGCTCTTGCCCTTTGCAAAAAAAGGTATTCGGTTTTCATTTCACCACTCTCAAAGGAGGCCCTAGGTTTCCTAAGGGTTGACATGATTCTCAAACCAGAATGCTATCATCGTGGGTGAAATCTGTTCCTTCAAATGATAGCCTATTTTCTTTAACTCTGTACCTCTAAATTTAAAGGAAGCGTATGAGGATCAAACCTTATTACTGTGTAAAATAAATGAATGGTATATATAGAACATGGTTGTGGACTTATTCAAGTTGTATAGTGGGTTTTTATATGGGAATATAGACAGTCCCTTCATTCAAACAATAGATCTGTTATATAAAATTTTATGGGATGAATAGCAATATGTATCTATGAATAGTGATTGTGTCTTGGCTCCTTCAGATTTTTACCCTTGATCCTTACTAATGTATCATTTTATTTTCATCTTTTGTATGCGATCTATTAACCTATTTGTTTATTATTTTCCTTCCTAGGTCATCATTTGTGACTAGGCAGACTAATTGCTCCCCATCCTTTCATTTCCATGAAATTCAACTATAACTAGTTAGGCTGTTCTTTTTCATTATTTCATTTTCCAGAAAATGCATTTATGATTAATTAGACTATTTGTCTTCTATTATGTTTCACACTTGTTGAATATACATATATCAGGCATTTAAAATGAGTCATGCAATTTATATGGTTATCTATACAAATATATATTTATATATATCCACACACATATTTATTTCCTATTGTATAATCATTCCAACATTAATTTAAATTGATAGAACAAATCACCCAAAATTAAGAGATAATTCATAGGGAGATGCCTATACACATAGGTATGTAAAAGTTTTAAATCCCATAATTACTTCCAGAATAACGTCTGCACAATTCTATAATCGAAAACAAAATAACCAGATATACATATGAGACATTGATCTAGTGGTGATGTCTAGCATAATATAATGAAATAGTATTCTATTTAACATGGCTATGTTTTCTAATAAATTATCAAACCTCAATTTCCATCCGGTAAAGATACTAAAATAGTTTATTTTTCTCAATAGTTAACAATTTAGACTCTCAGGGCTTACCCTACATTTCATTTCATTCCTTCAGAATTATATAAAATAGAGTACTCCATTCATTCTTAAACAGATGCAATTTGATCGGTTAATAATTCATCATGACAAGCAAACAAAGAAGGAGAAAGTAGACGCATCTGAAACAGTTCACGGGAAGACAAAGGGAACAACCACGTTCCTCCCAACCATAGAACAAGGCCGGAAAAATCACTTGTCTTGTTCACCCCCTATCCTTACCATGAATCAATGAGGGATAACTCGAAACTCCTCCTCAACAATGTCATTCAACTTCAGAAATCTTCCCCTTGCCTCACACTCAACCAATAGTGTTCATAACAACAAGCAATCAATAATACCTTTCCCAATATATTCCTCCTTGCCTCACACTTCAGAAAACATTGTTCATAACAGCAAGAGGTAATTCCTTTCCCCGCATACTTGGTAGCATCCTGCCTCCTCACATATGTTATTTAAAACCATATTTTTTCCTAAGTCTTTTTCCCTCCTTGGGAATTTTCACAGCTTTCCAAATCCCTGATTTTCAGGGGCTGTCAATGGCCAAATCCCTGATTTTCAGGGGCTGCCAATGGCCAAATCCATGATTTTCCACTTGTAACAATCTTCCCTGAGGTATTTCCAACATGTTCACCACTCATGGAGTCATGGTCAGCTGATTTTAACATGGTTGTTCCATTTGTCCTCCTGCAATAAATACAAAATATTCTTTTTTCATACAAGTGTCATAGTCAAATGGTTAGTTGGGTCAAATCAGATATGTGCCCAATAGTCATAATAATTAATTACAATTTACCAAATTCAAAATTCAGAATTTCCAAAAATGGAAAAAATTTCCCAAATTCGAATTTACCAAAAACATAATAATTTTCCTAACAATTTTTCGAATTAAAAAATAATTTATTTTTTGGGGATGTCACAAAAGAGTTTAAGGATGAAACATTTTAAAACAAGAATAGATATGCATTAAACCTTAAAGATATTGAGGCCTTTGTTTAATTATACAAATGAATTCCATAACCCTGTCGTCAACTAGCAAATTAAGCCAACCCTCTGATCAATCAGGCGACAATGGAAATAGAGGGAAATTGAGAATCTATTAATCATATTGGAGTTCTATAAATACTATAAAATACAACCATAAATGTATGAGACTCACTGCCGAAGAGCACAAAAGTGGTTAAACTTATGTATTTGAATGAATAATTAATGTATCAACAAAAATCCAGAACAACAATTAAAATCTCTCGACTATTGCATAATAGTCGCTCGCAGCGAATATGGTACAACATCTAAATCCTTCTACTAAGAAAGAAAATGAGATGGTAATACACCATGCGATGACTGGTTTTAGAACAAAAACCTTCATTTCGAAAACCTGGATTATTAATTCTAGATTATTTTCAGAAGGAACTCAAGTACCTTGCATATGGGGATGTCAGTGAAAATATGAAGGTTTAGATGCTCCTCTCCTACAAGGAAATAGAATAAAAATTAAACTCATTAGTAGATTTCAATGAGTCTCACATTTTATTTACAGAGATAAATAAAATACAAGTAAATTAGAATACAAAGGAGTTATGGAATATACTTAACTTAGGGCCTTAACATCGACCGTTTTCTTCTTCAGAAATGACAAAGGCATCCTAGAACTGGAGGGGAGGAGAGAACTGAAGTTGATCTGATGGGTACCTCGCAAGAATCATAGGCCCCATCATTAGAATAGGTTATACAAATATTAAAACATCAGAATAACAAAATGTCTAAAGATTAAGACAATCAAGAAAACACTGTCGAAAGGTATTTTGAAAACCCCAAGCAAGAATCCAGTCAGAATAATAGAATAGAGAACTTTGCCAAGGGGTATTCTTATTAAGGCTGAAAATTTTGAACAAAGTATATCGCAGAACGTAGGAAATAAAACCCAGTACCCTTATCCCTAAAACATACAAATTGTTTGGCTAGAGTTTGTACATACAGAAGTCGACCCGATAGTAAAAGCACGGAAACCCTAACGTAAGTCGCGAGTGCAAGTGACTAGATAACATTATCGTTCCACTCTTTAATATGTAAGGGAAGACTACTACACTTATGAAATATTACAATAAACATAATAGGCTGATAGGTGCCCAAAGGGATGGCCTGGATGGAAACATTCAAAAAACAACCACTGTTGCCCTACGACAAACTACACTACGCAAATATAGACATGCCTGTACAAAGCAAACTCTTAAGGAAAATTGGAAATTCCCATACAAAATAAATGATAGGGTTTGAAAAATAACCTTACACTGGTTGTGGGCAGATGACCGATCGTATTCCACCTCTACTATAGTAAAAAATATCTTCAGACCTCACACCAGAGTGTGTACCCATCACTACCAAGTACCTTCATACAGAGCGATCAAGCCAAATGGAAATGGAACCTAACTAATTTTCCAGAAGGGCATAAGAGAGAAAGCAGTTAATATTGTAGTATTGAGCCATGTGATATTTGGGAAGTGACCACACCCTCATAGGACATGCAAGAAAGTGACAGGTCCAAGTGGGTTTCAAGGTAGGTGTTCATTAAGGAGAGGGATGGAGGTATCAATGCGCCCTAACAGTTACTACACCGGTTCTCAC
Organism: Picea engelmannii; assembly: GCA_009831015.1. Classification (NCBI taxonomy): domain Eukaryota; kingdom Viridiplantae; phylum Streptophyta; class Pinopsida; order Pinales; family Pinaceae; genus Picea; species Picea engelmannii. The sequence goes on from ML823192.1 coordinate 37,114, forward strand.
ACCGAGTAAATGCGATGGGAAAGAATGTCATAACATCTACTCTGTAACTGACAATGACCCTTGCTTATGTAGTGTGTTAGTGGACCAAGTCTAGGACTATATACATTTTACTTTAAGGGCATAGCTTAGGCTCAGACCTCGATACCATGACCTAGCATGACTGGACTAATGTTTCCCTATCAAGAGACCCTTAATCATTTATGGAAAATACGTCTTTCCTTCTTGTACCTTAGCACCGAATTGTTTATTGATCGAGAGGCCATGAACTTAGACTTCCTTTACATTGAAACTATTAATGGCTTGGGTTATATAAGTATATGTATAAGGGATATTTCAATTGTATTCTCACGATATACCCAAACATATGTAAAAACTTTATATATCAAAGACTTAATCGATAGGAAATCTATGTATATAAACATTTAGATATAGTGAATATGCACAGACTTGTTAGTGCCAAAGAAAGGGACCAAGGGTTGAATGAACGATTAAAATTAACACTCGTCAATGTTAAAGTATCACTAAAGAAAATAATAAGGGGATTAGTATTTGTACTCATCAATATTAAAGTATAGTTAGAAATGCAGATATGACAGGAAAGGCAATGATGCCCCTAGAGGCTCTTAGGAATTGAATGACATTTCAATAAACATAGGTTCTTAATCTTACACCTCAACATCTGTGAACCTCCAGTGAAGAAGGTTATGTTGTTTATGATAATTCGAAAAATAGGAAATAAAGTACCCTAAGAATTTTATTTTTTTTATGTAAACTTTGAGGTACATTACTGATGTATTCATAGGAACTTTAAAGGATAACATTCAACATGAGGTTATCTTTTGGGAACCCAAATCATTGGAGAATTCATTTAGGTTGACAAGAAATGTTGAAAGTAAAAATATGGCTATGGCTACTAGAAGGACCAATCCTAACATCTATAGAGGGAATATTTCTCCTTCCTCTAAAACACCTCAACCTACAAGGTTGACACCTCAACAATTGGAGGAAAGAAAAGCAAAAGGATTATTCTTTATTTGTGACAACAAGTACAATAAGGGACATAAGTGTGGTGAGAAGAGATTATTCTACACATATAGTGAAGGAGGTAGATTATTTGGGTCATATTGTATCTGATGAATGTATCAAAGTAGACCCTAACAAGATTAAGGCCATGATGGACTAGCCGATTCCCAAAACATTGAAAAATATTAGATGATTTTTGGGTTTGACAGGTTACTACCGCAAGTTTGTTCAACACTATGGAAGAATAGCAACACCTTTAATGACACTAACTAAGAAGGATTCATTTTTATGGACTACAAAGACAACTAAATATTTTGAACAAATTAAAAAGATGATGTGAAAAATTCCTGTCTTGACCACTCTAGACTTCCCAAAAACCTTTATTGTGGAATGTTATGCCTCGAGAAATTGAATTGGTGCTATCCTAATGCAGCAAGGAAGGCCCCTTGATTTTGAAAGTCGACCACTCAAGGGAAAGGACTTATAGAAACCCATTTATGAGAAGTAAATGATGAAAATACTACATACATTGAAGAAATGACATCCTTACCTAATAGGTAGGCACTTTAAGGTAAAAAGAAATCATGATAGTCTTAAATAATTCTTATAAAAAAGACCATATTCAAAAGAACAACAAAAATGGGTAACCAAGATATTGGGTTATGATTTTGAAATCGTCTATAAAAAAGGGAAGAAAAATGTTGTGGCATATGCACTCTCAAGAAATGATGAATATGTTGAGGCCTTCCTCTGTGCTAGCTTGATCAATCTACCTGATTGGATAATAGAAGGAAGGGATGAATGGAATAATGAAGAAAATGTGTGAACTCTCATTCAAAGGTTGCAACATGATTCTAGTGCATTAGATACATTTACATGGAAATATTATTCACTATGGTACAAAGATCACTTATGTTTATGTAGGAACTCCCAACTCAAACAAAAGGTACTATTGGAATTACACACCTCTCTAGTTGGAGGGCACTCAGGATTTTCAAAAACCTACCATAGGGTCAAGAAGGAATTTTTTTGGGATGGCCTTAAAACTGATGTTCAAAGGTTTGTGGAAGAATGTTTGGTTTTCCAACAAAATAAGGTTGAAACAATTAAAACCCTGTGTATTTATAACCATTAGCCATCCCAAGTCAATGTTGGGAGGAGGTTTCCATGGATTTCATCACAAGGTTACCGAAGTCTCAAGGAAAGAGTGTCATCGTAGTGATTGTTGATAGCCTGACAAAGTACACACACTTTTGTGCACTATCTCATCCCTTCAAAGCCATTACAATTTCCACTGCATTCATGGAGACAGTTCAAAAGCTACATGGCAACCCAAATATTATTGTAAGTGACAGAGATCCCATCTTCACTAGACATTTTTGGATACAATTATTTTCCTGTTTGGGTACTCAATTGGCTCATATCTCATCCTATCATCCTCAATCTGATGGAAAAACTGAGATAGTGAACAAATGTCTAGAAGGCTACCTTCGTTGCTTTGTCTTTGATAAACAAATACAATGGTTCAAATGGTTACCCTTGGAAGAATGGTGGTATAACACTTCCTTTCATACTGCAACACAAATGACATCGTTTATGGAACCCTATGGATACCGCCCTCCTTCCATCACTTCTTCTCTAAAATAAAAATCTAAGGTTCAAGAAGTGGAAGACAACATAGAGCAGCAACAACAAGTTCTCCAAATATTAAAGGAAAACTTGACCATGGCATAGGATCGCAGGAAACAAAAAGCAGATCAACATCGAAGTGAAAGAATTTTTGAAGTAGGGGATTGGGTGTTTTTAAGATGATAACCATCCAAATAGATGTACCTCAAGCAAGTCAAGAAGGATAATAAATTATCACCAAATTACTATGGCCCTTATAAGGTGTTGCAAAATATTGGTACTATGGCATACAAATTGGAGTTCCCTGCATATTCACGAGTACACCCAATTTTCCATGTTTCATTCTTAAACAAGGTTATAGGTGAATAGATCCTAGTTCAAACTATATTGCTAGAACTTGACGAGGAAGGAAAAACCATATTGGAGACTGAAGCCATCACTCACACAAGAATTTACCAGTTGAGGAATAGATCCATTTCAGATTATCTCATTAAATGGATGAAACAAACGGCTAAAACTTCCACTTGGGAAGATGAGCCTTTTATGCAGAAGCATCCAGAGTTACTCAAGCATTGTGAAAAACTCTTGTCTCAAGGGGAGGGGCATGTTAATCCCTAAATAGTGGCCCATTACCCCTAAATTGGGGCATATTACATTAGTAATGTTATTTTATGTATGTTGACTTTAGTCCATTAGTTGTAATTATACCTCCTAGTCTCCTATGTATACCAAGGAGACATTTTCATTTCGAATCATCTTGTAATTGGAGATTTATGTAGGCATAAAGAGGTTTCCCCCTCGAAGAGGCTTATTATCTGAATTTCTCTCTTTTTCAAGGCATTGAGTACTTATTCTGAGGTTTTTTTTATGTTATATTGATATTTGGTTCTTAACATGGAACAACCAAGCTCCACGCAACTGTATAACAGAACAACTAAGTTACTTGCTTTGTTCATCCCGTAGCCTGACCATGAGTCCATAAGGGAGAATTGAAATGATCATCTTTTTCTACAGTCCTCTTTCTAGATCAGAAAATTCCCTTGCCTCACACCAAACATTTTTCATAATAGAAAGTAATATCCTTTCTCCAACATACTAAGAAACATCCTACTTCCTCCATATGTTGTATATGATGAGCCTCTTATGCCTAGGTATTTCTTTTCCTCCTTCGAAATTTTCGCAGCTTTACAAATCCCTAATTTTCAGGGGCTTCTAGTGGTCAAGTTCCCGATTTTCCACTTGTAAAAATCATCCCTGAGGTAAATCAAGTATGTTCCCCACACATGGAGTCATGGTCTGTTGTTTTCAATCTAGCTGTTCCATTTGTTTTCCAACATTTAATATATAAAACAATTTGTCTTTTACATGTCTCACAATCAAAGAGTTAGTTGGAAAAATCAAATCTTTTCCCAACAGTCATAAATATTTAGTTACAATAATCAAATTCCAAATTCGAATTTGCCATAAATGAAGAAAAAAATCCAAATACGAAATTGCCAAAAATGGAAATTTATTCCTAAGTGCACATAGACTTTAATAATTAATTATTTTGGGGGATATTATAGATAAACATAAGGAATATGTAACTTTTATAGAAGAGGATTGTTATTCATTCCATCTATTTTTAGTGATATTTGTATAGAATCTGAAATAATAACTCTCTATGTAAATCTATATCCCATTAATTGGTTAATATAAACATACTATCAGTCCTATTTTTATTTAAACTTGAATATATATATATATATATATATATATATATATATATACACACACACACACACACACACACACACACACCAGTATAGACATTCATATATATATATTGTTATCTATACATGTACGACCCTATTTCATTAGCAATTAGAACCTACAACAATTCTACTATTTTTTTGCTAAGTAAGCACATATAACATACATAAACAAACATCACACAAACTATCTCATTCCTAACATCTAATAATCAACATAATTGTTTAACAAGAAAAAAAGTAAAGGTACATATCTGAATCTGATGTTGGGACACAAATGGAACAACCAAGTTCCACCCAACCGTAGAAGAGAAAAACCAAGTTTACTTGCTTCGTTCACCCCCTAGCCTAACCATGAATCCATAAGGGAGAATTGAAATGATCCTCATTTTGTACATATCTTTCCACAAATCATAAATTCCCTTGCCTCACACTAAACAGGGTTCATAACAACAAGTAGTTTCCTTTCTCCATATGTTGTTTTATATGCATCTTGTGCCTAGGTATTTCCTTCCCTCCTTGGGAATTTTCATAGCTTTACAAATCCCTTTTTTTTAGGGGTTTCTAATGGTCAAATCCCTCATTTTCCTCTGGTAAAAATCAGCCCTAAGGAAACTCAAATCTGTTTCCCACTCATAGAGTCATGGTTAGTTTTTTTTAACCTTGTTGTTCCATTTGTCTTCCAGCATTTAATTTATAAAAAAAAAATCTTTTACATGTCTCACCATCAAAGAAGTTAGTTTGGAAAATCAAATATTTTCCCAATAGTCATAAATAATTAACTACAATAATCAAATTCCAAATTTGGATCTGCCATAAATGTAAAATGATTTCAAAATTCAGTTTTTCCAAAAACAGAAATTTATTCCCAAATACACTTAGACTTTAATAATTAATTATTTTTGGGGATATTACATCCTTTACCCCTTAATTAAAACAATGTCCTCAGCGTTCATTCCTCTCTCGCAATAGGGTTGGATAACATTTATGCAAATCTTCAACCAACTCCCAAGTGGCCTCCTCATGACTAAAGTCATTCCATTAAACTTTTACCTGGGCAATGGCTCTATTACGTAGTATTGTTTCTTTCCTGTCAAAAATGCGTAGAGGTTCCGCTTGGAACTCCCCTTCTGGTTCCACCTACACCATGTTGCAATCAGTGATGTGAGTAGGATTATGAATACTTTTTCAATAAAGAAACATGAAAAACATTATGAACTTTTAAATTTGTAGTAAGTGCAAGTTGATATGCCATATGTCCAATTCGAGCTAAGATATCGAAGGGGCCACAAAACCTAGGCACCAAACAATTTCCTAGCTTTTGGGAGCTTCTCCTTGCTTTGACTTTTAAGTATACATGGTCCCCAACCTGAAATTCCTGGTGTCTCCTCTTTAAATATGTGTATCGTTTTTGTTTCTCTTGTGCCTCTTTTAAATTATGTTGTACCTTTCTTACCATTCTGTCCATTTCCTAGAGCATTTATGGTCCCATCATAAGTCTATTAACTAGATTATCCCAGCTAATCAGATTTGTAAATTTTCATCCATACAATGCTTCAAAGGGACTCATCTTAGCTGACGTCTGATAGCCATTGTTATATGAAAATTCCACTAAGTGTAGGTATTCCTCCCACTTAGTTGGTTTCATTCTTATGTACATTCGTAACATGTCTTCTACAATCTGATTTGTTTGTTCAGTTTTCTCATCCATTTGTGGATGTTATCTTGTGCTAAAATTTAGGTTAGTATCCAACCCCACAAACAATCCGTTCCAAAACTTTGACATAAATTTGACATCTCTATCCAAAATCACTATTTTAGGAATTCCATGCAATCTAAACATTTCCTTCATAAATATTTCAGCGATGTTAATTGCTTTATAAGTAGATTTCACAGGTATAAAATGTGCAAACTTGCTAAGTTTATCAATCACTACCATAATTGAGTCATTTTTCTTTTGATTTTTAGGCAAACCTGTGATGAATTCTAGTGAGATAATCTCCCACTTCCATTCTGTTATAGGCAGAGGCTGTAGCACGCTGGCTGGATGATGATGTTCAACCTTCACTTGTTGACAATCTAGGCATTTAGATAAGTATTCATTTATTTCACTTTTCATGTTAGGCCAATAAGATAATTTTCCTAAAGTTGTTACCATTTCCTGGTATCTTCGATGAACAAAACATGGAATTTTGTGTAATTCATCTAGAATTGTTAACATTAAATTATCAGAATTAGGTATGTATAACCTTCTTTTGAATCTTAACAATCCATTTTTATCCAAACTCAGGTTTGTTTTCTCCAATATTTATGCATTTCCTTATATATTTGCTATTGTTTTCATGTAAATTTCATCATTACAACTTGACGATTTTATTATTTGTTCAATTTTATTATCTTCTTTGCTAATACTTATATCAAAAATTCCATTAGTCCTTTGTCTTAGCACATCTGCAATTTTTTTTTCTTTTCCCTTGATGTGGCTTACTTCGAAATCAAATTCAATCAAGAAGGCCATCCACCTAGCTTGCCTTGCATTAGGATCTGGTTGATTGAATAAGAATTTCACACCACTATTATCTGTTAGAAAATAAAATTTCCTCCCCATTAAATAATGTTGCCACATTTTTAGTGCATGAATTAGAACTTCTAATTTTAAGTCGCGTGTGACATAGTTCTTTTCATGTTCTTTTATTTTTCATGTTTCGTAACAGATAGCATGCCCCTCTTGAGTTAGGACACCTCCCAAGCCTTCTTTTCTTGCATCCAAGCAAACTATAAAGTCTTTGTCAGGGTCTTCTACCCTTAAAATAGGTCTTCTAGTTATTTATACACACACACACACACACCAGTATACACCGTCATCTATGTATATAT
>ML823192.1:44493-61997 GCA_009831015.1 Picea engelmannii
TTACCTTCAAATTAATATAGAAGTTGTTTTGTAAATTATTTACAAATGGATACACATGTTGTTGAAACCATTTTGAACAAGATTTAGTTAATGTACAGCTATTGTAGCATGCAATTGTAGACTATTAAATCATTTTTTATATCTAGTGATAAACGTAAGGAATATGTAATTTTTATAGAAGAGGATTTTTATTCGTTCCATCTATGTTTAGTGATATTTGTACAGAATCTGAAATAGTAACTCTACATGTAAATCTATATCCCATTCAATGGTTAATATAAACATAGTAGTAGTCCTATTTTTATTTAATCTTGAATATATATATATATATATATATATATATATATATATATATATACACACACCAGTATACATAATCATCTAAGTAGATATATATTGTTATCTAATTAGAACCTAGAGTAGTTCTACTATTTTCTGCTACATAAGAACATATAACATGCATAAACAAACATCACACAAACCATCTCATTCCTGACATATAGTAATGAACAAAATTATTTAACAAGAAAACAAGTAAAGGTACATATCTGAATCTGATGCTCGGACACAAATGGAACAACCAAGTTCCACCCAACCGTAGAACAGAACAACGAAGTTTACTTTCTCCATTCAACCCCTAGCATGACCATGAATCCATAAAGGGAGAATTGAGATGATCCTCCTTTGATACAACTCTTTCCACAGGTCATAAGTTCCCTTACCTCACACTAAACAATGTTCATAACAACAGGTAGTTTCTTTTCTCCAACATACTAAGCAACATCATGCCTCCTCCATATATTCTATTTATATGAATCTTATGCCTAGGTCTTTCCTTCCCTCTTTGGGAATTTTCCCAGCTTTACAAATCCATGATATTTAGGGGTTGCTACTGGTCAAATCCCTCATTTGCCTCTTGTAAAAATCATCCCTGAGGAAACTCAAATCTGTTCCCCACTCATGGAGTCATGGTTAGTTTTTTTCAACCTCATTGCTCCATTTGTCTTCCATCATTTAATTTATAAAAAAAATTGTCTTTTACATGTGTTACAATCAAATAAGTTAGTTGGGAAAATCAAATCTTTTCCCAACAGTCACAAATAATTAATTACAATAATCAAATTCCAAATTTGGATTTTCCATAAATGGAAAATAATTTCCAAATTCAAATTTTCCAAAAACAAAAATTTATTCCCAAGTACACTTAGACTTTAATAATTAATTATTTATGGGGATATTACACTCAACCCAGAGATGCACACAAGTTCCTTTGGTACACAGTCTCTCTTTCCATGTGTCTGAACAACAAAAAAGAAAACTACTCCACCTCTCTCTCTCAACGAAAATGATACACAAATTACACACATAGAGGAATATGTAAAACAAAGAGTCAACACACTTCCTCATTGCATTATCTCTTGGAGTATCCTCTTAAACAAACAAATTCCAAAACTACAAACGCTAAAATGCATCTTTTTATTCTGTTGAGATTCTTTTCACAATCAGATTTGCTAGAGAACTTTCCCGCAACATTTTACTGACACACTGACTATTAAATAAAATTAGACATCGCCATTATTACATAGATTGGTGGAATCTTTATTACCATTGAGAACTGACTAACGTTTTCATAATAACATAGAATTAATTCTACTTTTCTTTTGTCTTTCTATGGATGAATCAAAATTTCTATGAGCCCTGTAAGGAAGGTTGTCGTCCTTCCTTATTGGTCCAATTCCTCCCTATTTAGATCTGGAAGCATCCCTGCTTCCACCCCCAAGGGAGAGAACTTTCGTTGCACTATCTCGACTGTCATGCACTTGTGTTGTCTCTGGAATTTGACATTGTTGACCGACCAGGTAGGAAACATGATGTTGCTTGGCACAATCCAATGTTCTTTGAAAGGATGTTGTGACTTGATTTTGTGTCAGTGATAAATTTTGAACGCCACTATGGTGATCTTGTTGTTCGTGATGTTGATGTTTTGATCCCAACGTATGAAAAATGAGAGGCATCTCTATGGGTGCTCGGGGATGAAATCCAAGGCATTCCTCGAAAGGTAAGAAGGCTTTTGAAGCGTGCATGGCATTTTTGTAAGGGTACCACTTATGTAAATCTGACATCAAGAGGTGTAATTATTTGGTATAGTGGCAGTCAATAAATTTGGTTGAGGACAAGGTAGTGGTGTGGTAAGTCATCAGGTGATGACCTCACTGTTTACATATCACTCCAAGAGAAAAGTAAGAGGTAATATGAGGTAATGGAGAGCGATTGTTAATTGTTGTTTGGGTGTGAGAATGGGAAACTGTAACTAGAGGATGTTTGATAGTGTACTGGGTAACTGGGAAAGATGATGGAGCAGTGGGGAAAGATGTGTCATGGATGAAATCCATGGATGAGGCAAGGGATTAAGAGAGTGGAAGCCTTGCGAGAGTCTTTTAGACTATGGTGAATTCCAATAGAAGAGGGAGTATTGTTGGAGGGATCATGTTAGTGACGTTCTCAGGTTGAACATGGCGGGTCAAACATAGAGAGACATTGGTGGTATTGATAACATGGTGCATGGCGATGGAAGCGGTTCATGGTTGTGGTGAAGTGATAGATGATGAAGTAAGTACATAGGTGTGTCCCACCTATTTAAGGAGGTACTTATGAGCTATGGCATGATACACTACTTGTTGGTCTTGTTTGTAAGGAAGACCTAGAAGGATGTCAACACAATCTAACGGTGACACGCCACAAATCACCATGTCACAAAAAGGACCAATGGAGAAAGTGACGGTGCCACATATTGAAATAGTAATGCAAGGACCACCCTTCTGTACCCATCCAAGATGATATGGATCGGTGTGTGGGGTGGTGGGGAGTTGTATATGTTGGAAAAATTATTGTGATATAATATTCCTTTGACTGTCGTTGTCTAGAATGAGAATAGTGATTTCATATTTAATTTGGCAGTTCTGAGTGAAGAGGGGAACATTATAGCGATAGTGTTTTGGTGTGTCATGATAATGAGGGATGGGTCCACTTTGGTGGGGTTGGTGAGAGATATGAATTATGGTTTCTTAGGAAACTCAATGGATGTGTTCTATGAAGACAAGGTCTGATGGGGGTGGCTATTTTTAATGGCTTGATAGTCAACAGGGTTATGGGAGTTGGTCTTGTGAAAATTACACCAAACTACATTTTTGGTCATCGACGAGAAAGTAGGATAAGGTTGAAAATGAAAAGGAGGTGGGTTATTAGTATGGGTTTTATTTGGAATATAGCGAATGTGAGAAATCCTTTTCCAGAGAAGGACTGTCAAGAAGATCTACCTCCCACCATAGAGGTAACACTAAACCATAATTGAAATTTATAATTAATACCTCGTCTGGTTCTCTCATATGGATATGGATGCAAATCTTGTAGAAGACACCAATGTATCCTTGAACCACCTGATTGGGTAGCTGACGGAATTGTAACCACTTTGTGAGTAAGTTTTGAAGATATCCTGGAGGGTAGAAGCGTTCTCACAAAGCCTGACAGAACATATCCGATGAAGTAATGTGGCCAGTTGTTGGGGACTGTGGAGTGTCGAGCTCAACTTTCAATTCTTAGTTGTCCAAGTGTGTGTCCCAACACATTTGCACGATTCCTTTGGTTTGAAGACTGGATATTTGCAATTTGGTGGCCTCTGCCATCTCAGACGAGGTTTTGAAATAAGTGGAGAGGATACAGATCCAAGAATCCATAGTCTCGCCATTCATTTCACCGGTTAACTTGGTTAATTGAAAATGGGTGTTGAGATGCATGAAGGCTAGAGGTATTTGTTGTTGATTTAGAATTAGTTCTTGGAGAGCCAGTGCCAAATCTACCACTCGGCTTGATGTGTCTACGCTGGATTCCTCACTAAAGGATTATCATCAAGGAGACATGGTCGACAGATCGAAATAGACCCTTAGGAGGGTGTGGACAAATACCCGATAAGGGTGAAATGCATGCTCTAAGCAGAAGTGTGATACTAAGAAGGAAGACCCAAAAAATAATATTTTTTTGAACCTTCTGGATGAAGTTCTAGGCCCAAGGAAAGAACACGCTCTCATACCAATTGATCTGACTGTGTGTGAATGTCTTGCTAAATTAAACACATTTTTCTTTAAAGGCATACCCTTTGATGTATCTAAGAGAGGGAGGAGCGTAGATGCTAGGCAAAATGGGAAGAGGGACGCACTAGAAAGAAGGGAAGAGGCATTATTGATTATCTCCAGATTCCTTGATTTGCATGGAGGGTGTCTGATGCAAGGTGAGCACACATATCCTACACCGAGGAGCACGCTAGAGTATGCAAAAGATGTAGATGTCTAGGATTCTTCCTGATAAATTGTGAAGTAAAGAGAAATGCAGAGAGAAAAGAATAGAACAATATATTGAAATGTATGAAGAAGTACTAAAGAAGTTGAAGTCCAATGCAATGGGAGATGGTTGAGCTAAATAGGCTCAAGCAAGACAAAAATAGAAAGTACAGTTATCCAGTATAGTTGGCAGTGTACAGTAAGACTGTTGAGGTTACATAATATTTAACACTCCCTCTTAAATTCAACAGTTACAATCATCGACACTGATTATGCCTAAGTGTTGTCTCTGAAAATCAAAAACTAACTTTCCTAGTGGCTTTGTAAAGATATCAACAAGCTGATCTCGAGAACCACAGAATTGTAGTGCAATATCACCATTATTGACTAGCTCGCGTATGAAATGAAAATGAGTGTCAATGTGTTTTCTTTTCTTATGAAACACATGATTTTTGGATAAAGAAATTGCTGATGTATTGTCACAGAAAATAGGAGTTGGATCATTTTTTGTATGTGACATATCTTTCAATATTCTTCTCAGCCACACAGCTTGACAAGATGTTGAGGTAGCAGCGACATACTCTTCCTTTGCAGAAGATATTGATACAATTGGCTGCTTCTTTGATGCCCATGAGATTAGGTTTGTGCCCAGTTGAAAAGCATGTCCAGATGTGCTTTTCCTATCATCCAGGTTGCCTGCAAAATCACTGTCCGTGTAACCAAAGAGTTGATTACTATCAGATTTTCTATACCATAAGCCAAAATTTAGTGTTCCTGCTACATATCTCAGAATTCGTTTCGCCATTTTCCAATGAGAATCTTTTGGTGATTCCATGAATCTGGAAACAAGGTTGGCTACATACATAATGTCAGGCCTAGTTGCTGTAAGATACAACAAACTGCCTACTAAACTTTTGTACAGGGTAGAGTCCTCTGTAGGACCTTCATCATTCTTGCTCAATTTTGTGCCTAGTGCTATGGGGGTTTCTGTTGGATTGCATTCTTCCATGCGAAATCTTTTGAGAATGTCTGCTGCATACTTTTGCTGATAGACAAAAATGCCTTTGGATGATTGATGAACCTCAATCCCTAAAAAATATTTCATTATGAAAAGATTTGTCATCTCAAATTCAGATTGCATGGCATGTTTAAAATCTGTTAACTCACAATTTTCTGTATAGATCATGCCATCAACATATAAACATACAATCAAAATTTTACCATGCTGATCTATTTTGGTGTAAAGAGTTGGCTCATTTTGGCTTCTGTTGAAACCACTTTTGATCAGATAAGTGTCAATTTTGTTGTACCAAGCTCTTGGAGCTTGTTTTAAGCCATACAATGCTTTCTTCAACCGATATACTTTGACTGGGTTCTCTTGGACTTCAAATCCAGGTGGTTGATCGACATAAACTTCTTCTTCTAAGAAACCATTTAGGAATGCTGACTTCACATCCATCTGGTATACTTGCCATTTGTCTTGAGCTGCTATGGCCAATAGAGTCCTTACAGTGTCTAATCTTGCTACTGGAGCAAAAGTTTCACCATAATTAGTACCTGGTTGTTGTGAGAAGCCTTTGGCAACAAGTCTTGCCTTGTGTTTTTTGATCTGCCCTTTTTCATTGAGTTTAGTTTTGTAAACCCACTTGACACCAATACTCTTCTTGTGAGTTGGAAAATCAACAAGATTCCATGTCTTGTTCTTCTCAATGGAGTCAATTTCTTGGTTCATAGCTTGAACCCAATGTGTCTCCTTAGGTACTTCCTTAAAGGATGTAGGTTGACATGACATTAAAGCAAAAAGGTTGTGTTGCTCAAAGTCATCCAACTACTGATGGATTTCTCTCAAACTTCAAGTTCTCTGATTCTGTGGTTCAGAGAATGATTTTCTACTGGAAGTTGAGTTATCCTGAGAGTTTTCAAGTTGTCTTTGTACCTGCAATCTTGGGAGAATGGTTTGAGGTACTTGTTGTTCTGAATTTTCTGTGTTTTCAGAACTTGGTAACAATGGATTTTGACTGTCCATTTGTTGATTTTCTGAATCATTCCAGAATTGATTTTCCAGAACTCTTACATCTCTGCTGAGAATTAGTTTCTGGGTGATTGGATTGTAAAGCCTGTAAGCTTTATATGTTTCACTATATCTAGTGAAAATACATTTCTCACTTTTATCATCAAGTTTCTTCCTTAATTCGAAAGGTATGTGAGCGTATGCTATGCATCTGAATGTCCTTAGATGCGGTACATTGAGCTTTGTCCCACTCCATGCTTATTGAGGAACTTTCATCTTTAGACTTGTGGTTGGTGATCTATTCAAGAGATAAAATGAGCATGCTACTGCTTCAGCCCAAAACCTATTTGACAAACTTTTTTCTTTAAGAAGTGTTCTTGCCATATTCATTATTGTCTAATTTTTCCTTTCAGCCACTCCATTCTGTTGTGGAGTATATCTGGCTGTTGTTTGCATGATAATGCCTTGTGATTTGCAGAAATTTGCAAATTCTATGGAGTTGTATTCTCATCCTCCATCTGACCGGACTGCTTTGATATATTTTCCACTCTATTTTTCAGCTTATGCCTTGAATTCTTTGAATTTTGCAAATGTTTCAGACTTGTGTCTGAGAAAATAGATCCATATTTTTCTGTTGAAATCATCAATAAACATTAGAAAGTAAAAACTACCACCTATTGACTCTATTTTCATTGGTCCACATAGGTCAGTGTGAACAAGTTCAAGATGTCGTTTGACTTGATTTGATGACTGTGGAAAACTAGTTCTCTTATGTTTTCCAAGTATTCAAGACTCACATGGGGGAATTTTCTCTTTAAAGATAGGTAGACCTTTGACCATGGAGTTATTCTGAAGAAGACTTAGACTCTGAAATGGTAGATGTCCAAATATTGTATGCCAAACCATTGTTTCATTCAGGGTAGATGCACTCTGTGCATATGGTTGACTCAAATTTGCAGTTCGGAGGGTAAGGGGAAACATCCTATTTGGAGTCATATGGATTTCAGAAATCAATTTTCTGTTGGGGTATTTGTCATATATTTTGCAACATGCTCCCTCAAAAAGTACCTTATAGCCATGTTCAATGAGTTGTCCTACACTTAACAAGTTATGTTTTAGATCTGGAACATGATAGCCATTGTTTATGCCTTTCTTTACATTCTGTTTAGTAAGAATAGGAACAGTTCATTTCCCTTGAACTTTGACTAAGTAATCATTTCCAAGTGTAATATCAGATGAAATGGAGGAATCAATGCATGAAAGTGATTCTTTGTTACATGTCATGTGATTGCTGCATCCACTGTCCAACAACCAAAGATCTTTAGGTTGATGTTCAGTGTTGTGGCATGAGAGAAACATACCGCCTGAGTTTTCTCCTGTGTGATTTGACACATGTGCTCTGCCTGAGAGCTGATCTACTTGCTTCTTCCTGCATTCAGATTCATAGTGCCCATACTTTTTGCAGTAATAACATTGTATGCTTAATTTCTCATTTGATCTTCTCCCTCTGCCTCTTTGAGGCTGAAAATTCTGATGTTGATTTTGTTGTTGTTGCCTTTGACCTTGAAAATTTTAATTTGGATATTGTTGTCTGTTACCTCCACTGGAGTGAGGATTACATTGATTTCTCCCTCTTCCTTGGTGACCTCTGCTTCTTCCTCTGCCTTTCCCTCTTCCGAAGGAGAATTGAGTTTTGAAAGCATTGGAGATTGACTCATCTGTGAGATGGAGTCTGGTCTCATGTGTCACCAGGGAACCAATTAGTTCCTTTGTTGAAAATCTTAACAGATCCTTGGATTCAAGGATTGTTGTTACAACCATTTCAAATTTCTTGGGTAAACTTCTGAGGATTTTCTCAACGATTTGTTGATCAGTGATGGTTTCGCCAGTCAATATGATCTAGTTCATGATTCCCATGACTCGAGTCATGAACTGATCCACATTTTCGGAATCTGTCATCCTTAGAGTCTCAAATTGTGTCCTCAAGGTCTGCAGTTTAACTGTTTTGACCCTGTCATTTCCTTGATAGGAAGATTTAAGAATATCTCAGGCTTGTTTGGAAGTACCAGTGCCTGTGATTTTTGAGAAAATCAAGTCATCCACAAAATTCTGAATCCAGAATTTTGCTTTATTTTCTTTGTTCCTCAATGTTGCCTGAGCAATTCTCTATGGATTTGTCATGGCAGAAAGGGCGGTTGGATATAGTTCCACATATCCAATATCCACCGGTTCCCAACACTCTTGTGCTTGCAAGAATGACCTCATTCGTAGAGACCAAAATTTGCAATTCTTTCCGAGAAGAATTGGACCCTGAGTTGGTCCTAAATTGATAGACGATGCCATAAGAAAAATTGCAGAAAAAAAAACAAAGGGGAATTTCGTATTTAACTCCGATCATCGATTTTTTGATTTGCCGATGGCCGAAGGGAGCTTATCGGGCTTGAATTGGCCCTTAGTCTCCTTGCAATGTGACTACACGCCTTCCCGTTAAAGTGCTATTGGCTTTTCCTGTTGTTTATCTTTCAATTTTCTGAAACGCGAAATTTGCCTTTGGACTATTTAACGGTCCAGATCTTCTTGTGATCTAACGGTCTAGATCTTATCGGGATATCACGAATCGGTATTTCACAATTTCTGATGACGAGCTCTTCTCACTCCTCGATTCCCTGATATCTGATTTGCCGATGGCGCTTTCCTTTTGGGACTTTTCTAATTTCTTTGATCTCTACCACGCATCCTTCTATATTGGACGGTCTTGATTTCTCCTCACGACTTCGCGATTTGATATGTTCCAGATGTCTCGTCTCCAAGATCTGTGAAACGCCGAACCCCGGTGTGTCGATTGACTATCCCGATATCGCCCACGTGTCTCCTCAAAATGGATGGCTCCGATTGTTTATGGGGTTTTCACCACAAAGAAACTCGATCACTTGTCCTCAATATTCGCGATTTACTGAATCCTGATGCGTCGATGGACACTCCTCTTTCGGGACTTTTACGAGTCCTTGGATTTACGCCACGCATCCCAACAGATGGACAGTCTGCGTCGTGTCATGATTTCATGACTTGCGATGCCAAAGTTTCTCTCAACTTGAAACTGCGATTGTCGAAACGTCGACGGTTTCCTCAATGTTCGCCACGTGTCCAAACAAAAGAACGGTTGAGATCTTATCGCTATTTCATGAATTGCGATTTCATGAGTTTCAAAGTCGTGTTGCGACAGTATTTCAAAAGCGTGAACTCTGAAATGTCAATTTAACGATGCTTTGATCTACTGCCACCTGTCCTCTGAGATGGATGGCTGTGATCTTTTTGGGATTTCACGATTTCGCGTACCAGAGTTTTTTTTGGAGAGCAGTCTCCTTTTCTCGTCCAACTCCCGATTCTCGATTTTGCGATGAGATAAAATCGACGGCTCACGATATTTCTCGATCCAACGGTCCAGAATGGACGGTCCAGATGATGTTGCAAATTCACAAGTCAATAATTTCTCCTTGGCGCTCCAGAGGACTAAAGCTCATGCACCTTCTCGTTGATCCAACGACCATCGGTCCTTTGTGCAAGATCTAACGGCTTGAAATTCTTTTGCCTTTTTCGCGCTCTCTTCGTCCCTTCTGAACTGGTTTCCTGCTCTGGATGCGTTCTTAGGATGAATCTTACAGCCTCAATGGATGTTCTTTGCACAGTAGATGCGATCTTTGCTGAATTTGAAGGAATTTTCTTCTGCGGAAGAGAAATTTGTGAATGTTTCAAATATTTGAAAGAATTTCACGAATTCTTTGTTCACTGCTTCAATCTTTGATAGATTTGAGAGATTTCCCGTAAATCTTTAAACGATTTTGCCTTATGCATGAATCTTTAACGAATTTGAGTGAATTCTTCGAGTTCTTTAAACATTCTTCCATTCTACAACTCTTCTTCGTCAATCTTTCACGATTCTTGAAAAAATCACAAGAATCTTTAAAGTTTCTTCTTCTGTGTTCTCTTTTTCCTCGATCTTTCGAGCATTGTACACTCTGCTTCCTCGCGTGAGCTTCTTGCGGCGATCTTTAGAACGTACGGAGGTCTACTTCCTTGTGGAAGTTTCCTGCGAGGATCTTTCGAGAGTCTGACGGACGGCTCTCCAAACCTTGTGAAAGAGACTATGTCGCGTGCTCTCAAGATCTGTGAAGCTCTGCACTGTGAGGATCGTGTTGCTCTATGGACTGTGTGAAGAGGCTTACTGTTGAAGCTCTGATACCATGATAAATTGTGAAGCAAAGAGAAATGCAGAGAGAAAATAATAGAACAGTATATTTAAATGTATGAAGAAGTACTGAAGAAGTTGAAGTGCAATGCAATGGGAGATGGATGAGCTAAATAGGTTCAAGTAAGACAAAAATAGAAAGTACAACTGTCCAGTACAAATGGCAGTGTATAGTCAGACTGTTGAGGTTACATAATATTTAACACTTCCTACACGGAGAAAGAATGTAAAAACATTGTGTATTTTTGTTCTTTCCTTGGTCTGGTAGTCTGGCCTTTATCCTTCACGCTTTCAGCACACGAGGGGTATGGATAACTACCATTAGCCTCAACTGAGAGATGGGAACCAGTTCCTTTCGTGAGCAGTCTCTCTTTCCACACTTCTGAACAACAAAACGAAAAACTAATCCACCTCTCTCTCTCAGCAAAAAGGATATACAAATTACACACAGAAAATAATGGGTAAAATAAAGAGTCAACAAACTTCCACATTTTATTATCTCTTGGAGTATCCTCTTAAACAAACAAATGCCAAAACTACAAATGGTAAAATGTCACTTTTTATTCTGCTGATATTCTCTGCGCAATCATATTAGCCATAGAACATCCCCACATCATTTTACTGAGACATTGACTATTAAATAAAATTAGACATAACCATTCTTACATAGATAGGCAGATGCTTTATTACAATAGAGGACTCACTGATGTTGTCATACTAACATAGAATTAATTCTACTTTTCTTTTGTCTTGCTGCGGACGACTCAGACTTTCTATGCTCCCTGTAAGGAACGTTGATGTCCTTCTTTATTGGTCCAAAACCCACCTATTCCACTGGCTCAAACAATAATTTCCATTTTGTCTATTTTATTCTTATTTTTCGGGTACTAAATTTACGAGGCTATTTTGAGGCCCTAAACAACCTTTTTTGGGGGTGGCACTCTCACAATTTAAAATTTAACTAGAGTGTGATGGAAAATGTGTATATCTAGTACATTTGTTTCCAATAAGATATCGTGCACTGAAAATAAAGATGGTATGCACAATTTATGACCCCGGGAAGTTGATGTACCAACTTACCCCATCAGGGCCCACATGACTTTTGACGCTTCATCTCATAGGGTTAGGTTTTTGGATGTTTCGGGTTTTATCAGTTATGATTTATGTTAAAAATACATTTGGATTATTATTGTAACCATATTCTTGTGAATGAGCATAGTCATCACATATCTTTTCATAGATAAGTTGCCACGATTCCAACAAGTTTGATTTAGTCTCCATTTTTACACTTTCAACATATTCTCTTTATTAATAGTAGTAAAGTCTTACTATATCTCTGTGTATTTCTTTGTTGTACATTTATATTAAATTTTGTTCCATTTATAAATATGGACCATTAGTATTGATGTGTCATAGGATTAAATTGGTTATATTGGTTTAGACTTAGAGCATATTTCGAGGTTAGGAATAAGTGTTTTTTTTTGTTAGGTTATATGTGTTTCAGTGATTAGAAACCATATATTTAATAGGATGAATGTATTGTTGGTTATATTGGGTGTTCTAAGTGATACATATTATCACAAATAGAGATTAGGGGCTATATGGTTTATATTAGGGTCATGGGTGGTAGTGGTTGTAATAAATAGCAATTATAAATTTAAATGGGTTAGACAAATAAGGGTTAGAGATCATAGCTATATGTGATATTTTTTTTAGGGTTTAAGTGTTTATATGGGTCAATGCTAGAGTTTATAGTGTTCTTCTATTATGAGTTTGAGGCTTTAAGGGTTAGGTATAAGTAGCGATAAAGTTTAGAAGTTGTATACATTATCTTTTATATATGTGTTTATAGCAGTTATACTATAGGGTATAATTGTTAGGGGTTGATAGGGGTGATAGGTGTTAAGGTTTATATTAAAGTTCATAAGTATCAAGGGTTGATAGGGTTATATGGTTTAAAAATTAGGAGCTACATGGGTTATATGATTTAGGGCATGTTAGTGATTAGAGTGGTTAGATTTGTAATGCTATTAGTGATTATAGTGGTTAGGGTTATAGTTTTAGGAGGTAAGCTATTATAGATGTTAAGGTTTGATATGTTGAAGGTGTACATGTTGATGTGTTATATATGTTTATTATTTATATGTTGAAGGGATACATGTTATATTAGAGGTTAGGATTTATAGTTTTTATAATAATCAATGATTATATGGCTAGGGGTTATAGAATTTAGAGGTTAAAAGTATTATATGTCATAGGGATTAGACAGATTGAAGTGGTTAGGAGTTAAATGGACTAACGGATATAGGGGTTAGGAGTCATAGGTGTTATGAGATATATAGATTGAGGGTTGTACACACTAAGAGTTACGGATCTTAGGGATTATAGGGATTAAGGGTTATAGGGATCATAGGATTAAAGGGATGGTAACAATTATAAATTGAGGGATTATAATTTATATTGTGTATATTATAGGTCATAGTGGTTTAGAGTCATAAATTTAAATCGATTAGAGATTAGAGGTTAGGTGTAAGGGATTACAATATTTATGGTCTATAGTTTTATGGAATAAGGAAATATAGAGGTTTAGGGTGACATGTCAAACGAGTGAATTCTATATGTGTATTAGGTGTTCTGGGCTATAAGTGTCCATAGTAAAGGGATAAAGTCAAAATTTATTACTTCTAGGGATTATGGATTCATGGTCATAAGGGTTAGAGATTATATGGATATCATGTTATATTAAGGGTTACTATGAGTTAGTAGTAAGGGTTTATAAGTTATAGGGGTTGAATGAATTAAGTATTAATTTTTATGTAAAGGATGATGCGGGATAGTGGTTAACATGTTAAGAGAATTAGGTGTTTGGAATAATAAAGTTTAAGGGTGATAGTCATATTTTTATATGTGTTAAGATATTAAGAATGATGTTTTAGAGGAGCAAAATGACTATATGTTTTAGGACTAGGAAGATATAAGTATGGGGTTAAGAACAAGGGGTTATTGTGGTTAGGTTATAGATGAGGTTTTAGTATTTAAACCTTACAAGGTTTATAGGTCTTAATAGTTAGTTATTATATTAGACGTTATAGGTGATATATGTTATCACAATTAGAAATTAGGGGTTATATTATTTACATTAGGGCTACAGGGGTTAAGGGTGATAATGGTTATAACACTTGTGTTTATGTGGTTAATTGGGTTAGTGGAAATAAGGGATATAGATTAGACGTGTTAGGTATTAGAAGTCATATGTATTAATGGTTGCAGGGTTAATGAGTTATAGAGGTTAAGGGATATATTTATAGATGTTTTGTCAAGAGTTATGTGCTTCACAGAAAAACAATGAGTGATAATGTAGTGTTATATGTGTTAGAGGCTATATTCGACATTAGAGGTGTTAGGGGTTGACAAAGATTCTATAGATTAGAGATTAGGGGTTACATGGACTATATGAGTTAGTAGTTTGTGATTATAATGATTAGAGTTACAATGTTATTAGTGATTATAGTTTTTCCATGTTATAGTATTAGTGAGATAAAGGATTATACATGTTAAAGATTGATATAAGATAAGTAAATATTCTATTTGTTATAAATATTAATGTCTTCTAAAGATTTAGAAGACTTATTCTAAATTTTAGAAATTAATTATATCTAAAATATGATAGAATATAATATTAAATAACAAAAAAATATTTTTAATTTACATTTTAGAAATCAACATTTTAATCTTATATTATATTCACCATTCATTTATATATAAAAATACCCTCCTTCCATACACTAAAAAATTGTGTTATTTATATTTTTTATACTTGAGTTTCACATATTAACACTAATAATATATTGTTCATGCACCCAATTTACTTCCATAAACTAAAATATTATTTATTTTATACTCTCTCGTAAGTTAAAAAGTGGGGTACAAGTTTAATCTAATTCCATAGGTTTATAGAGCACTCCAATTTTCTTGGCCATTATTATACGTTGAAGAAAATGTTTGAAATCGTGTTCTCTTGGCCATCATTACACGTTGAAGAATTTTAAATCGTGTTCTCTTTGGCCATCCTTACATGAAAACATTTCAAATACATTTAGAGTGGTTGCGTGGAGTCTTGTACAAATAAATGCCTCACGTGGAATTTGGAGGCCCACCACAAGTTTGTTTATGGTACAATTCAACTTGTTCGTTGCCGGAAAACTGCATTTGAACGGTTGATACACTAGTTGAGAGAAAACTGCATTTGACCGATCGACACACTAGTTGCTTTAAACGCAACGACATATGGGTGATAGTTTATAGACGTAGTGCGCAGAATAGTTGCCACCTCTAATTCAGAGAAGCATTTTTGGCTCCAATTATAAGTAATTGAGGTCAACTGTTTTTGGGTTTTAAATCGACGGGAAAGTGTACCCACAAATTTTCGCGTCCGTGTTCTCAGCTGGATTATCTCAAAAGCGAGGGAACTCAAAAGCGAGGGAACTTAATGACGGAATTTTGTCTATCAATTGAGCTGAAGTAATTTTAATCATGCACAGGGTTTTTTTAACAATTGTTGGAACAGAGGTTGCAACCAACAGAGGTGTGATAGTGATTATTCTGGAGCTTGGTCTACAAAGAGTGATTGTGTCCAGAGGCCCTATACAGTTAAGTATGGGAAGAAGTTGTCATGATTTTAGATTTTAAACATTTCAGATTCACTTAATTAAAAGTTAAATTTAAAAAATTGGTTTAATTAATAAAACCAAAAATTACACCCGCCAAAGTTACCCTACCATTAAACCATTAATAATGTAAATGAATTTGAGAAAAGTTTAAAAAGTTTAAACCATTAATAATGTAAATGAATTTGAGAAAAGTTTAAAAAGTTTGAACTCTAACTTTTATTTTAGAGCTTTGGCTACATAGAAAAGAAATGTGAATATAGATGACATAACCTAGCGATACCTAACTATAAATATAAAATACCATATATGAATATAGATGGCATAACCTAGCGATACCTAACTATAAATATAAAATACCATATCCACATGTAAACGATTGAAAGGGATTCGTGACCTAATTGGTTGTATTAGTTCCATCTCTATTCAAGTTTAGAATAATAATGCTTAAACACTTAGTAATTAAATTATTATGTAATTTAGAAAACGAAAGAATATTGAATCAAATTACTCAAGGACTTACAAAAGAAAAGAAAAACCGGGTTTCCTAGAGAAGAT
Organism: Picea engelmannii; assembly: GCA_009831015.1. Classification (NCBI taxonomy): domain Eukaryota; kingdom Viridiplantae; phylum Streptophyta; class Pinopsida; order Pinales; family Pinaceae; genus Picea; species Picea engelmannii. The sequence continues at coordinate 60,310 of ML823192.1, forward strand.
ATGTGCATGAGGAAAATAATGAACACTGAACAAATAAATGAAAACTAAACAGGATGCCCTCTTCGAGTTTGTTACCTTGAGTAACAGTAAGGGACCTCCGTCTCTGTGCCTGCACGCAGTCTTGTTCCTTAGAGAATGGTGGATCAACCGGATGACGTAGCCGTCAACCATTAGGGATAACAAAAAAAAAAAAATCGAGGTGCTATATAACAATGCGGCCGAAACACAATAATTTCGAAAATGTATTTCATCATGCAAAAAAGTGCAAAAGATCTCTACCTATGAAACTTCAGAGTACACCCTCCACTTCTACCTTTCATCAGAATTGCTCCACCTACATTCCATTTATGGCGTTTAACAAAATAATATACAGTACATAATATCATACCATAACACATGAACAACAAAAATTAAATGTAACCATACCTCCTCCATTTCGAAACTACATCGTACATATCCATAGCGATAGGGGTTATCTGAACCCAAACCAGACTCAATATATAAACATGAAAAATAAAGTAGAGAAGAGATCACCAAAACTGAAAATGCGAAAACAAACCAAGTGAACAAAAAAAACATAAGATAGCATGGCCATGCTAAACCGAATAAAAAAAATGATGGAATAGAAATGGGAGCATCTCCGTAACAGAAAAACACAACACTCCAATCCCAAGATGCAAACCAACAAAAACGTTTGCACTGATCCTCATCTCCTGTGCAGTCGTCCCTGCAATAAAGTTCAATGAACCAATGAATGTGAATCTCGGTGCGAGGTGTTCGTGGATTCTTTGTACCTTTGGGGAGAGGATTTTAAAAATGGATATTACCAGGAGAATAGACACATCATGGAAGTTCTAGTACTCACCCTCTGCCATTACCTATCCAAAGTCTTGCATCTCTCTCAATGATTTCATACGACTGTAACAAAAAATAAATTAACTGAATAGTCAGCCAAACAAAAAAACAGAAAAACAAATATCAATTACGCATGATTTATAAAGCAGGAGATACATACATTTTCATCTGTGTCGGAAGGGATACGGGGCGCCTGCCGAGATATAAACCAGATTGTTTTAGTCCTTCCCAACTCTCAATCTTAGTCGCTTGATGTAAGCCACCGCGCATTAAAGTGAGATGAAAAACCTCATGAAACGAAGAAGAAAAAACTACTGAAGTTGAAACTCAATGAACCATTATGATCTTTTCTACCTCCTTTAACCTAGGGTTTTTAAGAGTCCATCTTGTGCCTCGTCATTTCAACGGCTATCTCTTTGGTGTCTTTCAGCTTTGACAATGGTAGCTTTTCTATTCTTGTCATTTAACCGTTCACAGCATCTTTTAAGTTTGAATTGCAGCATTTACACATTAGGGTTTTTAATCTCCATCTTGTGCCTCGTCATTTCAATGGTTATCCTCTTTGGTGTCTTTTATCTTTTTCAATGGTAACTTTTCTATTTTTTTGGTCATCTAATGTCTAAAAGCATCTTTTAAATCTGAATTGCAACATTTATATAAATGTGTAATGGGATCGACGCAAGACGGTTAAGGAAAATATATTTGAAATCGAATTAAAAATTCAATTATACCACTAAATTAAATTCAAATTCTTAAGGATGTTTTGTGAATATTGTTTAATGGGAAATTTTGAATCTTACCTTTTCACGAGTATTGTGCATAGTATCTCTTTT